>CAUYPK010027787.1:0-47980 GCA_963574355.1 Loris lydekkerianus
CAAAAGACAAGTACTAGAATGTCACATAGCCAAAAACTGGTAACAATCCAACATCTTCTACTGGTAGACTGGACAATTAAATTGTAGTCTGTTCATATAGCAGAATTTTATACAGCAATGAAAATGAATGAACTATAGCCACATAACAGCATGGATCAATGTCAAAGACACCACTGAGTGGCAGAAACCAAATACAAAAGACGACGTTTAGCTGGGTAAGGTGACTCATGCTTGTAATTCTAGCACTCTGGATTGCTTGAGCTCAGGAGTTCAAGACCAGCCTGAGTCAGAGCGAGACCCCATCTCTACTAAAAACTCCAATTTGTATAAATAATCAACTCACTGAAATGGGCATAAATGTATTTATGATCTATGTACAAAAGACTTAATAAAAAAATGCAGAAAAAAAAAATTCCTTAAGTGATTGTCATGTATAACCAGTAAGGACAGCAGCAGAGGTAGTACTTAAAAAAAACCTCATAATAGGGCTGACTCAAGTCCAGGGAGGAAGCATGACAGACCACGCAGGTCTAGTCTGAGAAGTGGTGACAAGAGGGAGACCACCACACTGTGCTCAGAGAGTAGTGGTCCCCAGACAGGCATGCCAGTGTTCAGGCCCATTTTGTAGACATGGCAATAATAGGACATTCTTCCTGAAGCAGACTGAATATCCTTCTACTCGAAATCCACACAGCTTTCCAAAAAGGGGTCACTTAAACCTTTAACTAAGCACACAAAACATCGCAGTTCTTCTCTGCCCTCTGGCTGACCACATACACCCTCCTTTCCAGGTACTGGGACCATGTACAAATGTCTGAAAAATCATGATGTTTTATCTTCTTTGCTTCTGTAAATTTTATTCCCTCTTCCTAAAATATCCCCTTTGCTTCCTCCCCTAATCTTTCCTTTCATCTTCCCTCTAATCTCCCTTTCCTCCCCCACATGACTCTTAGCATCCTTCCAAAGCCAGGTCAAATATCACCTGCTCCAGAAGGCCTCTTCACGCCCCACTTTCCTCTGCTGCCACACCTCTGTAGCTCAGTGCTTCTGTCACACAAATGTGTCTACCTCCCTATCCTAACTGTGAACCTGCTGAAGATAGGGATAGAGTGTCCTTCAACTGTATTCTAAGTTCCTAGGAATGTGCCAAGCCCACAGGTGGCCCACATGGTCAGGGAGGGAACTGGAGGTAGGTGCCCCGATTCACCATCAAGTATGTTTCCCTAAACCCGCACAGCTCTTCAAGCAACCTCAGTATTTGCTTCATGTGTCAAGATCATTTTGATGCCTTATCATTTAGTTAACAACTACAACAAAGATGGTTGAGTATTCTAAGGACCTTATGAAAAGGTGGGGCTTACTAACCCAGAAATACTGACCTCTCAAGGGCCTTATGCTTAAGTACTCTAAATGTTTCTCCAGAAACAACACTGGAAAATACCACAGGCTTCAATATATTGAGGAATCACTTTGGGAGGGTGAACGCCAAGAAAGTATCACTTTTTAGATCTTTAACAATGTAGTTCCATTATTTTGCTATTTTCTTTGTTTAGGGTTTTTCTGTTTGTTTTTGAGAGAGTTTCACTCTTGTCATCCAGCTACCAACCACAAGACCTGGCTAATTTTTTTATTTTTATTTTTAATAGAGACAGGGTCTCATTCTTGCTTAGGCTGGTCTTAAACTCCTGACCTCAAAGGATCCTCCCAGCTCCCAGCTCTGCCTCTCATAATGCAAGGATTACAGGCATGGGCTACTATACCCCTATTTTGCTGTTCTCAAAAGCATACGTCTTGTATGAGAGGCATTCAAATAGGGAGGGGAGGGAGGGGGAGGGGGGTGAAAGGCGGGGGATTGGTGAGAATACACTTGTGGTACATCTTACAATGGTATATGTGAAACTTAGTAAATGTAGAATGTAAATGTCTCAACACAATGACTGTGAAATTGCCAGGAAGGCTATGTTAACCAGTGTGATATTATAAACGTGTCAACAGGACTGTGAAACTAATGTATGATGCCCCATGATCATACCATTGTACATAGCTATGATTTAATAAAAAAATAAATAAATAAATAAATAAACAAACAAATATGTACCACAAAGAAATTACAGGTTTCCTTAAAGACCACTGCAATGAAGCAAATATTTGCAATAAATCAATTCACACAAATATTTTTGTTTCTCGGTGGATATAAAAGGTATGTTTACACTGTGCTATAGTTTATTAAGTATTACGTATGCAATAGCATTATGTCCAAAAATATATAAACCTTGATTAAAAAAATAATTAATTACTAAAAAATTCTAAGGATCATCTTAGTCTTTAGCAAGTTGTAATCTTTTGCTAGTGGAGGATCTTGCCTTGATGCTGATGGTTGCTGATTGATCAGAGTGGCGGTTGCCGAAGATTTTGGTGCCTATGCCCAAATTCTTAAGTTCTTAAATAAGACAACAATTAAATTTACCTTTATCAACTGACTTGTCCTTTCACAAAAGATTTCTCTATAGCATGTGATATTGTTTGATAGCATTTTAGTCATAGTAGATCTTCTTTCCAAATTGAAGTCAATCTTCTCAAACACTGCCACTACTATCTCAACTAAGTTTATCACTTCAACAATGTTCACAGCATTTTCATGAAGGGTCAATTCTATTTCAAGAAATCACTTTCTGTGACCCTCCCTAAGAAGCGATTCCTGATCTGCTGAAGTGAGAGGGCAACAACTCAGTCCTATGTTCAGGCTCCACTTCAAATTCTAGCTCTCTTGCTATTTCCAATACATTACAGTTACTTCCTCCACGGACATCTTGAACCCCTCAAATTCATACATGAAGATTGGAATTAACTTTTTCCAAACTCCTATTAATGTTAATATTTTATCTTCCTACCATGAATCAGAAATGTTCTTGTGAACTAAAAAACGCAATCTTCAGCCCTCTGCTAACTGAGTAGACCCTTCTAGTCAAGAGGACACCAGAAATGCCTTAAAACCGAGCTTCCATCCATGTGAGATGGGAAAGTATAGCACGATTATAAAGGTGTATGATTTCCGTTTTTCATAAATATTCATGACTCTTCTTATAACTTGTTAAATATGTATATTTGACCACCCCGCTCAGTATAAAATTTTATTCCTTTTGTCTGTCCTTTGAAGCATTTGTGCCTGACTTCTGGCTGGAGTGCTGCTTTTCAGCCTTTTGGAATGGCAACCCAATAGGCTACTACTCTTTATGAGAAATAAAGCTCTCCTTTTTCCAAAGCTCAAATTTTTTCTTTTCTTTTCTTTTCTTTTTTTTCTTTTCCCAGTTAACATTCTCAATGACATCTAGAATGGTAAATCTTGTCCAAAAAGTTTTCGATTTATTTTGCCAAGATCCATCAGAACAGTCTGTGGCAGCTATAGCCTTATGGAATGTATTTCTTACATAAGACTTGAAAGTCAAAATTACTCCTTGATCCATTAGCTACAGAATGGATATTATGTGAGCAGACAAGAAAACAACATTAATCTCCTGGTACATCTCCATTAGAACTTTTTTTCTGACCAGCAGGTCTCAAGAATGGACTTAAAATATTCAGTAAACCATGCTACAAACCGATGTGCTTTTATCCAGGCTTAGTTGTACCACTTATAGAACACAAGTAAAGCAGATTTAACATAATTCTTATGAAGAGTCCTCAGATTTTCAGAATGGTAAATGAGCACTGGCTTCAACTTAAACTCGCCAGCTGCATCAGCCCGTAACAGGAGAATCAGCATGTCCTTTGAAGCCAGGCATTGACTTCTCTGTCACTATCAAAGTCCTAGATGGCATCTTCTTCTAATATAAGGCTGTTTTGTCTACATTGAAGTCTGTTGTTTAGTGTACCAACCTTCATCAATGATCTTAGCTAGACTCTCTGGATAATGTACCATCACTTCTGTATCAGCACTTGCTGCCTCACCTTGCACTTTACATTATGGAGGTGGCTTCTTTGCTTAAACCTCACGAACCCACCTCTGCTCGCTTCCACCCTTTTCTTCTCCAGCTTTCTCACATTGCTCAGCCTTCTTAGAACTGAAGAGAGTTAGGTCCTTGCTATGGATTAGGCTTTGACATACAAGGATATTGTGACTGGTTTGATTTTCTATCCAAACCATTAAAACTTTCTCCAGATCAGCAATAATGCTGTTCTATTTTCTTATCATTTTTATGCTCCCTGGAGTAGCACTTTTAATTTTCTCCGAGAACTTTCCGTGTACCTTCATAACCTGGCTAATTGTTTGGTGCAAGAGGCCAAGCTTTCAGACTATCTCACCTTTTGACACGCCTTCCTCACTAAGACTAATTGTTTCTAGTTTTTGATTTAAAGTGAGATAGGTGAGTCTCCCAGACACTTTAACAGCTAGAGGCTGTTACAGGATTATTAATTAGTCTAATTGCAACAGTGTTGTATCTCAGGGAATAGAGAGGCTGGAGGAGAGAGATGCGGAATGGCTGGTTGGTGAAGCAGTCAGAACACACACATTTATCAATTAAGTTCAGCATATCCTCTGGGCCTAAGTAGTTCATGGTACCCCCAAACAATTATAATAATATCAAAGATCCCTAATCACAGATTACTAAAATAGATATCACAATAATAAAAAAGTTTCAGAAGTGACAATTACAAACATGTTGGAGAGAAATGAAGTGAGCACATGCGGAAATAAATAAGTCCAATAGACTTGCTTGATGCAGGGTTGCCACAAATCTTCAATTTTTATTTAAACACACACACAATCTGTGAAGTGTAATAAAACAGAGTATGCCTGTATTCTGCAAACTAATTAATAAAAATAGTATATGAACCAACATATGCAATGTTCTGGTCATTACTTTGGTCCATCACTGTGACACCCAGTAGGTGATATGCCCACATCCAACCCTGTACTTTCTCAAGGTCTCAGATTCTATCTATACAAATTACCTGATAACCAATCATATTTAATCCATGGGAAATTGATTAAAGATGATATCAAGAAAAGCAAAAAATAATAAAGAATAATTGCACAAGGAAGAGTACTGTTACTACACTCGTCATGTATATTAAATGTCAACTGTAAGAAGTGCCATGAATTTAATAATAATTTTGTGTGGACAAAAGAAACCTATCCATAACTATGAGATATACATGATTAGAGAATGATAAGAGGTAGAAAAACATGCAGCTCAGATATACAGAAAGAAAAATGATATACATAGTAAAAACCTCCAGCATTCAAGGGACCTATATTGTGGATAGGAAAGTGGTATTTGCCTCTTCTCTTCCCACTGCATATAAATATTAATTGAAAGAAAATAACTACCTAAAAATGCATTATAGTATCAGGTTTGGGAGGGAGGGGGTAACAGTTCTAGTTCCTGTACGCCTTTCCCAAGCTTAACTCCATACAGCAATGTGCTCAGTTAAAAGATGCAACACCCAGGCTCACTGGCAGTTAGGTGTGGCCACTAATATGTAAGAGCAAACGAGGACAAAATTTGCAAAAAAACTGCTTTTCTTTCATCCTCTTTCTTCCTCACTTATGCACAGAATATAGACAAACCTGCTATAGTTCCTGCAGCCTTTGAATATGAGGTATTCATGAAAGACGGCAGAGCAGAAAAAGAGGAAACTGAAAAAATATAGTTAAGGAAACTATCCTAGAACCTTGAAAGAAAGTAAGGAGACTAAAGAGAAAAATTGAAAGATAAAAAGAAGTACAAATGTAAGTTATCTTGGTAAACTTGCATTTCTTTTCTAAAAATACTACATGGGAAGATATGCTACCATCTAGAAAATTCTGAATATCATCAAATATGCATTTACCTTCTATTAAGCACAAAAACAGGAAAGAAATACTTATTGAGTACTTTGTACCATTAACTACAAGAATCACTTTGCATAATTAGAAACTTAAAAATAGGAATTATATATTATTTAACCTTTTAAATCCTTAATCTAAATAAACTTCTAGAAAAAATAAGTTCCCAGTCAATGTTTTGAACAATTACATAATGAATGAATGAATGATGGTGGCAATTTAAAGTTACTAAAAAGTTTTCTTTTTCAAAACTCTCGTTCATTTGTACATTCATAATTATTGTTCTCCTAATATGAGTCACACAAGGTCAAGAACTAGAACCTTTTTTCTTACCTTCTGTTGTTGGAAATACTTCTCCTTCAGTTTTAGCCTCTGCCAGTTTCCCAGTTCTCAGCAAAACTTCTGCAAAGCTTTCCACTGGGACATGCTGGTAAGGGTCATAGGTCACTTCAGACTAGACAAAAGAATCAGTTTTACCTTTAGTACTATCTTTTTTCTTTGAACATAATCTCAGAAAACACAATTAAAGGATTTTATGTCTTCTGGTTACCTGAATAACTTATAACTTAAGCATATTATTTTATGTAACATTTTATATAGATTCTAATCTCACAGTCAATCATAATATACATGAGACAAATCACATAAAACTAATGAATAACATGAGTAAGAACAAAGACAAATACATTTTCAGGAAAATTTTAGTTTTTGTTACAATATCTATAACAGCATGACTTTTTTTTTAAATTTGGCTTTTGATGTAAAGCACAGCAGTTAATCTATCTTTCTTAAGCATATTGTCCTTACCTCAGTGACAAAGGGATTAGAGATGACAGATTCGTAAAAGGGATGACACCCTTGCCTTTCTAGATCTTTATTGGCTATAGTTCCAATGTGATAAGCACCACCAAATTCTTGCCCCTGAATAAAACAAAGTGAAGAATATTGAATAAAAGGAAAGAGACAGCAAGGAGGAGGAAAGAGAGAGGAAGAAATAAAAGGCTCATTTCAAGAGAAGTTACCAATTTCCCATGACCCGAAGAGAGAGAATCACAGTGACACAGACAACCACAGGGAATGTGAGAGCAGCACGCCAGCCCCGCCACTCAGTGCCTTCTAATTTCCTGGTCACTTTGACACCAAGGAATCAGAAATGCTAAAGCAATCAGGGTTGTAAACACATTGAGTTTTTTACACTACAGTCAGAGTGACTGTACTATAACGTGATTTTATCTGTGTTGCTGCCTTGCTTTAAAATCTAAACTAAGTAGGTTATGAAGTGTTAGTTAACATTAACGGCTAACTTTCCACTCCGACTGGACTGCCCCGTGTTATGTGTCCTATCAACCTCCGTGCTCTTCTCTCACTGCGAGGGGCCTGCGGCGCTGACTGCCTGCTCAGGCCCCATCTTTCCTCCCAGGCCCTGCTCAGACCTGGAGTGCCCACAAAGGCCTTGAACACTTGTTATCAGCATTCCTGATTAGCAAGCACTTTAGAGAATCTCTAGTAGGATGGTTCATTATCTTTATGTTTTGTTTTGTTCTCTCCAAATAGGCTGTGAAGTTCCTTACTGGAAGAACCAAGTAAAAGATATTCACTCATTCTCCAAAGTTGATTGTGCACTTACTTTATGCCAAGCATAGTCCAGGGAAACAATGAACTACTGCTACAAGTGAGGATAAAAACTACAGGTCACTTTAATAAAAATTATATATTAGGTACACTGGTAAACACTTAAGACATAAAGCTCCCCCCACCCAAATACAACATGTGAGACATAAAAATAACCACAATCACAATCCAGTGTGATACCTGAAGTGATAAGTGATAGACACACTTACCCCGCCTCAAATGTAAAGCCTCTCAGACAATGCTCTCTTCACTTCCCCTGCGGTTGGAACTGCTGTGCTGAGGTCTTCTTTTTCCCATCTATCCCTCACCCAGACCATCAGCAGACCCACAGAATTCACCCCCAAACCACCCACTTCCCACTTCCTCCGCAGGCTCCCTAACCCACACCTGCACCATCACTCACCTGGAGAAGGGGCCAGGCCATCTCCCTGCATCCCTGCTTGTGCTCCCAACTCCCCACAGGCAGCTCTCCATACAGCAGTTAAGTGATCTCAGTACAAATAAAGCTGGATCACAAAACAGCTTTCCTTACATTCTCCAAAAGCCTTCCATCTTACTCAGAACAAAATCTACAGTGCTTACCACCACCTCCGTAAGGCTTTAAACAACCGGCCTCCCCACCCGCACTCTGGCCTGCTCCGACCCTTGTCTCAGGGTTCACTCTGCTCAGACCGCACTGGCTCCCTTGTGTTGTATGCAGATGTCGGGCATGCTCCCCTGCCCAGGGCTCGGCACTTGTTCTGTTTGGCTCAATCATTACTTCTGCTCAAACTGATTGCTTTTCTGAGAAACCTAACTTCTCTATTTAAACCAGAATTTTACTTCCCATCCCATCATGATTCATTGTCTATGTCTCCTCCACTAAAATACAAGTTCCACAGGGGCAGAGATTAGACTTAAGTGGTTCCTACTTTATTACTAGTAATTAGCACAGTATTTGACATATAGGAAATGCCTAATAACCAGGTAAAGTGGCTCAGACCTATAATCTTCGTATATTGAGAGGCCAAGGCAGGAAGATCACTTGAAGACAGGAGTTTGAAACCAGCCTAGGAAATATAGCATGACCTTGTCTCTACAAAAAAATTTTAAAAATTAGCCAGGTGTAGGCTCAGCTCCTGTAGCACAGTGGTTACGACGCCAGCCACATCCACTGAGGCTGGCGGTTCAAACCCAGCCCAGGCCTGCTAAACAACAACAACCGCAGCAACAACAACAACAACAACAACAAAGCCAGGCGTTGTGGTGGGCACCTCTAATTACAGCTACTTGGGAGGCTGAGGAAAGAGAATCACTTAAGCCCAAGAGTTTGAGATTGCTGTGAGCTGTGACACCACAGCACTCTATGGAGGGCAACAGAGTAAGACTCTGTCTCCAAAAAAAAAAATTAGCCAGGTGTAGTGGTGCATGTCTGTAGTCTTAATTCCTGGGAGGGGGAGGTGAGGTGAGTTGGAGGTTACCCAGGAGTTTGAGTTTATAGTGCACTCTAGTCTGGGTGATGGAGCTAAACAATGTCTCTAAAAATTTTTTTTTAAATGCCTAATTAAGTATTTGCTGAATGAATGAAGCTGAATGAATGAATGAGATACTCAATGAGTATTTTAAGTAAACTGACAAATAGGCATCTATATCTTTTTCCTCTTTGTTTTCCAGTGTGAGGCTATAGGGCTGCAGTATGAGAATTCAGAGAAGATAGCAAGGGAGTGATGGCTTAAGACATCCTAGAAAGCAAACTTCTCCTATCCTACACTTCCCAAATGTAAACAAGAATACATTACATCAGGCTCCTTCCTCAGAGGCCCCAGGCTGGCTCCTAACACTTTTGCTTAAATAGTCTACAGAAATACAGCAAAGGCAAATAACCATCGATAAAATCACTTTCCTTTTCATCTCACTAAAGTTTAATATTGATTTTTAAACTAAGTTTTACCTAAATCTCTATTAGTGTCCTTTGCAAGTTCTTGGTAGTAAAGTCTATAAACAGATTACTCATTCTCCATCTAACAGGAGGCCCACGTTTCTTAAGAGATCGTTTAAATACTCTAGAGAAAATAAAGATACAACAGTGAAAACAACTGAAGAACAGGGCTACTGAACTAGTATAAACCACACAATTGATGTTTAAAAGAAAGGTGCACTGCTCACTTGAAGGGGCCGAAGGTAAGTTAAAGATTTCTTCCACCACTGCCCAGCACTGACAGCCTGCAGCACGGCCTTGGTGGTGGTCGTCGTGTTAGAAAGCACTTTCATGGTGGTAGCAGTGGTCCAGTGTAACAGGTCAGCTGAACTGAGACCTAAAACACCTGCTTCATCCTATGTGAAAAAAATAAAAAAACAATGTGGCGAGAACAAAAGTATGCATTGTCACAAGAACAGAAAACAGAGAGTGATAATGTGACTGTTTAAAGTGATCATACATTAGATATGAAGAAAACTGAAAAATCCAACTATGCTTTTTATAAGTATGAAATAAAACACTATTAATATTAGCACATTGTTCTTCCTTGAATCATTTTCAGAAAAAAAAAATCGAGGGAAGAAAAAATCATTACAGTGCATTAGTTACATCATCGCTTTTAGAAACATTTATAAAACAAATAATGGATTCTTTTTTTCACCCATCTAATATCCCAACTATGAGATACTCATGTTTATTTCTTTGATAACACATTTTAAAGTATGTATTTAGAGTAATTAAGAAATAAATTATTAATTTGAATAATGCTTGCTACTGTCAATCAGACAAAAGTAGACAATTCAGACATTCCACCTTTAAATGTTAAAAGGCATATTTTCCATCCAGACAAGTGAATAACTGTGTTTAAAAGGTTTGTAATGTGGAACCTCCTACTACTCTTAAAGCAATCAGCAAAATTCTAACTCTCCATTTACTACTCTGAGAGATTTCCATGAGAAGAGAGTGCCAATACATTAAACAGTCTTTTAAACAAAAATGACATAGATAACATCTATATTTGTTCAAAGAAATGTATCACTTGTTGTATAAAAATAAAATTATCAATTTAGTGTTCATCTACTACTTATTTCTTAAGTATCCCAGTTAAATGAAAGAAAAATTAAGGCCTAGTCTTTCAATGTCAATAGTCTTCTTGCAACTGACGGGTAACTTAGGTGATGGCTTAGTTTATCCATTCAGGTCTATATTACATAATTACATCATTCATGAAGACACTAATTAAGCATTATAATAACGAGATGATAAATATAATCACTCAGTAATTACCAGGGTATCATCACATAACAAATACTTGAACAAACGCACTCTTCTAGATCAACTGAAAGGTGGCTAGAGAGGTGGACATGAGTCCCAAACTTGTCCAAATTCTAATCACTGGAACCTTCAAATATTTCATATTTACCTGGCAAAGAAACTTTGCAGATATGATTAGGATGCATACTTGGAGGTGGGGAGATTATCTGGAATTATCTGAGTGGGACTAAATCCTGTGAGCTCTTAAAGCTGAGAACTCTTCTCAGCTAGGGTCAGAGAGACAGTGTCAGACCAAGGCCACAGAAGAAGAGGCAGGAGAGTTTTGAAGCAGGAGGGACTCAACGCCTAGTGCTGGCTTTAGAGAAGGGAGCCACAGCCAGGGAATGCAGGCGGCCTCCAGACACTGCGGACAGCCCTCAAGGTAATACAGATAGACCTCAGCCCTGCTGCCAGGGAATTAAACTCTGCCAACACGGTGAGTAAGTATGGAAACAGGTTCTCCTCAAGAGTGCCCCCAAAAAACACCATCTGGAGGGCACCCTGACATGGGACTCAGCCTCAGCCAAGCCTGCCAGATTTCAGTCCTATGGGAACTGTGAAATAAACAACTTGTTTAAACAAATTGTTTAAAGCTGCTAAGTTTGTGGTAATATTTGGCAGCAGAAACAGAAAAGTAATGCATTGCGTGAGGATACTTAAATAAACATATATTTTATTTCTATTTCTAAAAGGGAAATATATTTAAGCTATATTATCTAATCCTTATAATTGGCCTAATGTACCATTGTTTAAGCTTGGCCATAATTATTATAAATTGCTTTTTAACATACTAAAAAAGTTTGGTTTCATGAGTTTTTTGGACATTAGAAATGCATAAACCACCAATTCAATGCAATATCATATATTATAATTCAGTTATTTAAACAACATAGAAATAATGGATGGTATATTAATAAAGGAGCAATCATGTTAAATTGTTTGTATACTATCAGAGCAACCAATGCAAAAAATAATTATTTGGGGTTTAGATGCCAATAAATATCAGCACCTCCCCTGGGTTTCAGATTGTGGATACTGAGCTTAGCTCACTCAGCCCTATTCTGAGCCCCTTAAAGACTGTCCCACAGGTGCTAAAGTTGAGCAGCTAAAGACCACATTTCCCAGCCTTCCTTTTAGCTGGCCTTCCACCCATGATCTAGTTTCTTCCATTTCAGCAGTCAGGAAAGGTGCTCATCATCTTCTGTGGAGGACAGATGAAGATGCAATCAAAGACTGAAACTCACTGGCACACTTCTGGAAGACAAGGCTGTAAGGCCCAGACGAAAACAAGCCTAACTCTCCCTTTGACAGTAGTAATAACGACTGCCACATCCTGAATGCTTGCTACATGGCAGGACTTCACATGCATATTGGTGTGTAAAGACTGGAAGGGAACACAAAAAGCAAAAGCTGCTTTAGAGGCCGCATTATTGGAATCTTTTCTTTCTTTTGAGTCCCATACCAATGGGCGTCAGGGACAGTTTGCTTTTCCATGTCCCTCTGCACCCCCCCACCCCCTTGTTGAGTGACTGTTAATTTGTCTACCATTTGAGGAGCTGGCAGTGGGGTGCATTTCTTCTCTACTCTCCAGGGGAACACAGTGATTAGCTGCCCTACCAGGTTTGACTTAGAAGAAAAGCATGCTGATTCTAGCTCCTGAGCTCCAGAGGCCTCCTTTCTGATAAGGTCAGCCAAGGAGCTTCCTATGTAACCCAGTGGTGTTGATGTTACATCCAACTCCTATCCTGCCTTTTCCACTGAACAGATTGACATGGTGCATGTAACCACCTACACATGCCCTTCTGTGGGATACTAAAAGCTTTGGAGATCATATTAATATATACACTGATGCTTTCTGCTTCTAGAATTTTTCCCGTAATAATCTCTACATTGAGTGGGACTAGTATTCTTCAAAAAACGTTCTTTGCCAGAAACAAATTTCAGAAGGAATTTGAGGTAAACATATATTCTCTTTCTCTGTGTATATGTAAAATACAAAGTAAGCATCTCAATTTATTGGTTATATTTTTGAGTTACTTAGAAAGCTATAAATGGAAAAACAAAACCGCATTAGAACTCACTCTAATATTCACTCTGACTCTACACTGTGCACTATTCTAGGCAATGAATGACAACAATGAGTAAGACACAGGTTTGCCTTCAAGAAGGGAAGCAGAAAGGTAGAGAAATAACCACAGACTAACATCAACTTCTGTAAGACAGGTAACATGCACAGTCTTAGGAGGCCACAGGAGATACCAAACCTCCTCTGAATCGCTGCACAGAAAGAATTTCAGGCTTCCAGAGGGTGAAGATAAACATCCTCAAGGAAAGGATACAACTTATAAAACACAGCAAACTGGGAGGACCTTAGGTCATTCAACAAAGTTCTAGAAAATAGCACAGGAAGAGGAAGAGCAGGACATGAGGAGGAAAGGAGGGCAGAGGTGAGCCCAGCGAGGCTCCCTCAAACCACGCCATACAACCTCCTTCCTCATCCTGCATTAAACAAACGGAGTAAAATAATCACATTTGTGTTTTAGAAAGATTATTCTAGGGGCAGGAATGTTAGCCCAAGTTTAAAATAATCAGGGAATGAATTCAGGTTATGACACTGGGAATATAATGAGTTATAAGGCATTTTCCACCTGAATGTATAATTAAGTTTACGTGTTTTTATTTCTAATTTGTCTAAAGGTGAAAAGGGCCTGACGTAGCTCAGATAAGCAAAGAAACTCAAGACTTCTACATCCAACCACCTAACTAAGAAAGTACACTATCACCAAGGTGGATCTTTGTGAGGATCTGGGAGAAAAAAAAAGGAAGGGAAGTCAAGAATACAGGCAAACTTTAATGCAGGCATCCTCAAACTTTTTAAACAGGGGGGCAATTCCCTGTCCCTCAGACCACTGGGCTGACTATAGTTAAAAAAAAAAAAACACACAAAAAAAAAACTATGAACAAATTTCTATGCACACTGCACATATCTTATATTGAAGAAACAAAACGGGAACAAATACAATCACACCACCTCATGTGGCCCATAGGCCACAGTTTGAGGACTCCTGCTTTAATGGTTTATTAATCAAAGTTAGATGCAGTAGCTATAAAAAAAATGAGCAATGCAAGTTGCTGAGGAAGAACTAAGAGAAGACCAACTTCACAGAAAGCTGCAACAATGATCTAGACACACATTTTTTTACCAACAGTAAAGTCTAGGAGTCTGTTCATAATACGTAAGAGTCATACTGGCTATTACGTATTAACTGCCTACTCTGTAAGCTAGGTGCTTCACACCCTAAGCCTTCAGTTTCTCTGTAACACTGCTGAGGAGGTATTAGAATACTGACACCAAGGCAAATAGAGGGTCCACCACGTTCAACAGGCTCCCCTCAGACACCTGGCCTGAGCATCATCCCTCCTCCTTCACAGATCTGGCTGCCAAAATGTGCAGTCCACTTGTCCTTTGAAGGATTCTGACACGTTGGCAAAATCACACACACATTTATATATGCATTTAGTTAAGCCCATTCTTCTGTTATTAAACTAATACAAATTCACCAAAGACGGTTTGAAAATTCAAAAAAGTACAGGAACAAAAGGAAAATATTTATTCACAGTCCCGTGATACAAAGACAATTACTGCCAGCATATTTTCTACCTTCATGTCTTTAATCCAGGCATAGTGACCTTTTTAAAGAAACTTTTTATTGAAGTATGTGTGTAAGATATGTTAAAAAACTGTAAGGGTATGGTTTGATACATTTTAACTCACTCATGTAACCAGCCCTCACACCAAGAAACCACAGGATCAGAATGGCAGAAGTCTAGCCACTAACACCACCAGAATAAACACTGTTCTAACTTGCAGCAGTGTAAATTAATTTTGTCTATTTTTATACTTTATATGAAAGGAATTATGTACTCTTTGTGACTGATTTCGTTCACTCAATATAAATTCATTCGGACTTGTCAAGTATTGAAAATTATTGAATTCACTGCTATATCATGTTATGGTATGGGATACATCAGAACTTTATCCCTCCTAGTATTGATGAGCATTTGGACGGTCTCCAGTTTGGAGCTAATATCAATAGTGCTTCCCTGAACATGCTGGTAATTATCTTTGGTGAATATATGATGCATTTGTGAGCATATACCTAGTAGTGAGATTGCTAAAGCACAGAGCATGCCTATGTCCATATTTAGTCAACAGGGCCAAACATTTTCTGAAGTGGCTATACCAACTTACACTCTAGCCAGCAATTATAAAAGTTCTGGTCACTCCACGTCCATGCCAATACCTGGCATTTCCTGTGTTTTTCATTTTAGTAATTCTAGTAACCATGTAATGGTATCTATTTGTGGTTTTATGTTGCACCTCTGCAGTGGATTAATAAAGTTGAAAATTTTTTTGGATATTTTTGGCCACTTGAGTATCCTCCTTTGTGAACTGTCTCTTGAGTCTTTTGCCCATTCATCTACATTCGCTTGTAAGAGTTCACTGTATATTCTGGATGCATATCCTTTATTAGATAGATGGATTGTAAATGTTTTCTATTACTCTGTAGATTACCATTTCTTTCTCTTAATAACCTTTTATGATTAACAGAAGTTCTTAATTTTAAATTAGTCCAATGCATCAGTTTGTAACTTCATGGTTAATACTTTTTGTATCATATTTAAGAAATCTTTGCCTAGTCCAAGGCCATAAAGATGTTATTGTAAGTGTTCTCTGTCATGTAATATTTTTGCTATAAGTAAAATGTTAGGCTAGTATATGCCTCTTCTATCTTCTCCTAATGCCATGTACATACTTTTAGTGCACTTACAATGATAGCTTGATTGATACTATTAATTATTTTGCCTGTTCTTCCAACGACACAGTAAGCTACTCAAGAGCGGGGACACTATTTCTTTATTACTATCTGCTCAGAGTATGTGACAAATCTCTCACCTAGACCTTGGATCTATAGACAAGCATGAGAAGTCTGTTTTTACTATGCTGTTTAAGTGTTTGAAGACACATTTTCAAAAACCTATTAGGTTGTATCTAGAGTAGATAAATGTTATTCAAATGAGATTTTGTGTCACATTTTTAATCTCTATTCATTTACTACAAAGATTCTACCTCACGAATGAGAGGCTATATTAAATATATCACAAAATCCAGCCCATAAAACAATTGCTCAATTTCATAAAATGAACCTAAACTCTTCTTCTGTTTATGTGGATAGGCTAGCTCAAGATAGAAAATTTAAAACCTATAAAACTTGTTTGTTACAGAAGATAAAGGAAATTCACATGCTCAGAAATGTACCTGATAATAGCATCTTCTAAAAGAGCTTCTCCTAATGAAAATTACTACAGAGAAAGTAAAATAAAAGGCTCATTTGGACCACAGAAGCAGCATTTAATTTGGGACAGTTTACCAAGATCATAGCGTAACTAGAGTCATCAATGAAGAAAATAGTTTTCTTTCAACTTCATATAATAGTTAAAGAAGAAAGGGCTCAGGCAAAATTTACCTGTGTGCTGATGATTACTGGCACTTTTTATATTCATAATGTCATGCTGCTAATTAATGTAGAGTTTATAACAGCAGAAATAGTTAAACCCCAAAACAAATCAACAATTCCTAGCATTAAAAATAACATGAAATCTCATGTCAATTGTGTTATGTAGTTTGAAGGACTAAGGACTAATAATATTTTTCAAATCCTATAACAACAGATACCGGTACCAAAGAAGTTCACAAGAACAAGGACCATTCTGTGTGCCAAGTATGGCTCCAAAGTACTTCCCCTATACCTCACTTTTACCCACAGCAAATTTTATTCTGAACTAAAATATTAAGAGTACAATCCTTATTACTGGTGATGCAACTTTTAGAAGTACCCTTCAGAAAAAGTACCGTATATACTCGAGTATAAGCCAAGTTTTTTTGTGTGCCGAGTTCGGTTTGGCACAAATTTTGTGCCAAAAAAAATCGGCTTATACTCGAGTATATACAGTAATAAAAAAAATTCTCTATAGAGTAAATCACTCTAAAGTCTGTCTCTTTTTCAATTCATTTGCTATTAAACAGGCAAAGCTACAGTCTAGTTATTCCCACTTTGGGGAGCCATGGACACCTACATATTTATGGTGAAAGCTGAATCCTGTCCCCAGAAAATTGACTGCACACACATAAACACAAGGTCACAGACAAACGCAGACACATTAAATGAGGCATACTATTTCAGAAGATTTAGGGGCCAAACCCCTCTAGTATCTCCTAGAATTCTTGGACCCAGATTAAGAAACTTAATAAATAATAGAGATATATTTTATATTGAAGTCTATTTTAATTTTCTTTTTCTATGCTCATTTTACAAAATCACCTTTGATAAGTGACTTAAGGCTCTAAATGTACCCAGGAAATAAATTTACTGAACACATATTTTTGGCATGCCTATTATGTTTAACATCCAGCACTAAGTAAACAGTGACCTTGACAATTAAGATATGGCTCCTGCTCCAAGGACACTCATGGCACATTAGGGAAGAAAAGCAAATATAGAGACAGAAAAGCAAGTATAGAGACAGGAAGACCTCAGTGAAGTGACATCTGAGGAAACAAAGGAAGCGAAAGCACAAGTCATCTGGATATTTGGGGGAAGAACATTACAGGTAGAACACAGGAAGTACAAGGGCCCAGATGCAAAAGTTTGCTGGGCATGTTTAAAGCGTGGCAAGAAAGCCAACATAACCAGAGTTACCCGTAAGCCAGAGTCAGCTGAGCAAAGTGAAATGTGTTAGGTTTATGGGGTGTGGGTGACAGGGGCAGTGGAGGAACGAGATCACGGGTGCCCTTGTAGGTAAAACCTTTGTTTTTGCTCTGAATGAAAGTATTTAAGGGATTGTGTATGATGTAGCACATTTTGTGTTTTTTAAATTTTTTTTTAATTTTGTTAAAATTAAATTTTTATTAAAATTTTGTCAACCATAGGCTATAGGAAGAGAAAGGGTGGAAGCAGGGAGACAAATAGGACACTATTTTATGACTTCAGATGAGATACGGTGATACGTTAGAACAGAATGGTAGTCCAATTCCAAGTGTACTGTGAAAGCAGAGTCAACAGGACAAGCTGACAGATGGGATATGTCATGCAGGAGAAAGAGAAGAATCAAGGATGACAGCAAGATTTACAAAATAAACAACTGGAAAAATGGAGCTGCTATTTCCTTGGATGGAAATACTATGGAAAAAACACCATTGTTTTGGGGTGGAGGAGGTGGATAGAAGGAGGAGGCTGAAATCAACAGTTTAATTTTAACATACTGAGACTGGGTTGTCCATAAGTAATAAAAGCATCGATGTTAGGCTGGCAAGTATACAACCAAGTCTGGAACTCAGAAGAGAAGTCCAGACTACTGCTGTAAAGCAGGGAATCATCAGCACAAACCTGATGAGTGAAGTCAGAATACTGGGTGAGCCCGACGAAGGAATGAGTGTGAACACAGGAGAGGTTTAAGACTAAGGCCTGGGTAGCTAACACTTAGCTGGGGAGGTAGGCAAGAGCCAGCAAGGACAATGAGAGGAAGGAGCCACTAAAATCGGAGGAAAAGAAAATAAATGGACTTCCCTTGAAATAAGCAAGTCAAATGTTACTTAAGCGTCAAATAAAATGAAGATGAGATTTGACCCATCAAGGTAACAACAGGATGTCACTAGTGATACAGATACAAGCTGGTGGAATAGCAGGAAAGGAGGCCTCAGGAGAGTACGTAAAAGATTACGAGAGAAAACAAGAACCAAAGTAGTGCAGGAAAAATCTCTCAGAAGGGTACCTGCTAGAACTACAGGGATAGATAATACGACATTTTCATAGAAAGTTAAAAAAAAAACTATTAACAGCTAAAAATTTTCTTATTACTAAGATGGACAACTTGAATGTATTATTTTTGGAAAATGTCTTCTGCAAGTGGATTTAAATTGCAAACCTAGATAAAAAATAAAAATGTATCTTATGTAGTATTACTAAAAGAGTTGCTGTAAAACAAAACAGAACAAAATAAATATGTCAGAAATTTACAATCATTATGAAGCAACATTAGATAAAAGAAGAAAACGTGAAATTCCAACGATAGTGCTAAAAGAGGAGGCAACCTCTTTTACTAACTTTTGTGAAGAATGGAAATCTATGATGTAGGTTCACCAATCTAATCAAAATTATATGATTCATGCCCTTCAGCATCAAGCTGTCAACTAAGTAAATATATTATACTAGAAGCATGACAATGAGCAAAGTATTCCTGTGGTAAGATCTACATGCTAACTGAAATGTATAAATGGATGTTCCGAATTGTGTCAGCACTGGATTATTAACCCGATCACTCACATTGTGATTGCCATAAACGGAATCTCCCACAAAGAATATTCATCAGACAATGTTGTCCAAACCCATGCCCAAAATTAATGAGGCTATATTGTATTTTTGGTGATGTGTTGGTATTGTAACAGTATACATGACAAAGTAAGCATTATACAAAGTTATGAAAGATAAACACAAAAAAAGAGAAACCCATTTCTAGAATTTTATCCCAGGGCAACTGGCATGTGTATGCACAGATGTGTAGATAAAATGCTTAGGGAAGTTGAATCTAAAATAGGAAAAAAATAAATGTAATCTAAATGTCCAAAAGCAAAGGAAGAGAAAAAGAAACCAGGGTCCATGCATCCAAAGAATACCATGCTGCCATTATGTAACACTCTATGTGAAATGACAAGGGCAGATTTCATGACCCATAGCAGGACTAACTTAAAATAAATCTTTTTCTTTTTTGAGATAGAATCTCTCTTTGCAGACCTTGGTAGGGTGCCGTGGCATCACAGCTCACAGCAATCTCAAACTCCTGGGCTCAAGGGATTCTCTTGCCTCAGCCTCCCAAGTAGCTAGGACTACAGGCACCCACCACAACACCTGGCTATTTTTGGAGACTGGGTCTCATTCTTGCTAAGGCTAAAAATGTTTATCTTTAAAAGTCTCACATTTTTCTGGTTTTTACTACAGGACTTGGTTTACTACAATTTTATTAAATCTTCTGTATTTTCTTTAACTGGGAAATCCCTATTTAAGAAACTATAAAAATCTGAATATACATTAAAAAAATATTTACCTCTCTAAGCAGTGAGAATCATGAGATGAGTAAATAGATCAGATGGAAAAAAGAGAGGATTTTGTCTGTAACTTATATATGAATGTATTGTTTATTCAATCATTTTTCTATGTTAAAAAAGGCAGAAAGTAAAAAATTACCACATTTATACACATACCTCTAATAAAAGGTTAACAAATGTTATTATTTATCATGATTCTTCACACCTAATTTGTTTTCCTTTTAAGAAATATAATATACCAGATAATGTTGAGATCCCCTTTTCTCCATAAATGGACTATTAAAATCTGTCTCAAAAAAACAAACAAACAAACAAAAAAAACCACTATAAAACTCTCAGAAAAAAGCACCAGAGTAAATCCTAAATCCTTACAATCTTGGGTTAGGCAGAGTCTTACATATAACATCAAAAACTTAAGCAATAAAAGAAAATAGTAACAAATAACACTTCAACAACATTAAAATGTTTACTCTCAAAAGCTACCATTAAGAAAATAAAAAAAGTCACACATTGAGAGAAACATACTTTCTAATCATAAATCTGATAAAGAACTTACATCCATAATGTAAATAATATGAAGGCTAATAAGCTTTATGCTTAGCCCATGGTCAAATTCTACACATTAATTAGTCCAGCTGTATAAATGTATAGCCACTTAAGATGTCATAACAAGCTTTCCCATGATGAAAATGATTTTTTTAATGGGTACTTTGTACACAATCCATTTCTAGCTCTAATTAAATTTATCTAAGGAAAATATCATTGGCTAAGTGATATAACTAATACTAGCTAAACAAAATGTTAATATATGCTAAGTGGTAGAATACTGTTCCATCTAAAAAGCATAATGACCAACATTTTTAAGAAACTGGAATTCTGTAATTTTGCATTTTATTCTATTTATAAACAAACAACCTGTTCACAGGGACAATAGCAATATCTTCAAACTCATAGCCTCCCCTTTTTCTAATGCAAATGTAACTGCACAACAATTATATCTTTATTTTGCTTGGATATATATAGAAAAATCATCATCTTCACAACTGAAGTAATGAAAATCTTACGTATTAAGCAGATTACACATAAAGCCATTTCTCATTTATGAGCTATGATTTAATGTGGTTATTATATCTAATGTTAATGTCTAATAGCATCTTACAGCTAAACACTATTAATCTAATAATAGTAGCTACAACCATCTGTAATGTGCCTCATGAATCAAAGCCACTTTGAGTTCACTTAGCGTTTGGATTAGTTCTTCATGAGAGCTAGATTTATTACATCTTGCTGAAGGGGTATAAAGGAAGACAAAAAATCTTCTAAGGAGCTTCAAAAGAAAAAAAAAAAAAAAATATATATATATATATATATAATCATTTTGCCAGAACTCCTCTTCCTTGCTAAGTGGAACACACAAGACAGCTGGTGTCTTCTTTTCTGAAGAGACTTTAAAAGGGCAATAAATGCCCACTTGCAGTGACACAGCATGGCCCACCTCAAAGAAGCCACCAAAGAGGCAGGCTGACTTTCTAATTCATTACAGAAAAAAAAAAAAAACTAGGAAACTCAAAGTCACAAAAGGCTTTTCATGAATTTTATGAAAAAAGATTAAGATTCAGAATAAGCTCATGGAGCTGAGCTCAGCAGAAAAACACTGCAATTCTATACTCAACAGAGAAATGACACACCCTTTACAGTGGCCAAAATATATAACAGGACCCCCATAGCCACTACAGCACATGCATGAGTGAAATGAGAAATTCCTTATCTCTTTAGGCTAAAATCTACTTCCCGATTTATTTTTACCAGTGACTAATCATTATGCAGGAGGTTTCCAACTTAGCTTTATGAAGCATTAAGGAAGCAGTCAAGGTTAACTACAGTTAACCAGTTACCATACAATAGTAAGCCATACCATAAAGTGCTGGGATAGAATGATGTAAGAATGCTTAGGGAATATAAAGGAGGTAGCAGTTAAAGGACTCCAGGAAAGTTTCACAGAGAAAACACTTAGATGGAATGGATAAGAAAAGTGATCAGCCCCTAAGAGAAGAGGCACAGTCCAAGCAGAGAGAACTCTAACAAACAGCAGTAGGGGGTGAAAGAGCCTAACTGGAGAGTGGTGATGAGCTCTCCACTACTGGACACAGCACATAAGAGATGCTGCTGGAGACAGGCAGAGCAGGAGACGTGGACTGACCAAGTGGTTAGGGATTAGAGGTTCAAAAGGTACAAAACTGGGGGTAAATATCTCATGAAAAGTAGGTCCTCAACTGGATCTTGAAAGGTAAGTTTTCCTAGTACACATTTCATGATGACTGGGCTAAATAAGAACTGCTCTAAATCCATGGAGAAAACATGACAGAATTTAGTAAGTTTTCACATTCAATGGAAACAAAATAATTACTAATCAATACAACTACAACAGGCTAAAACATGCCACAGGACAAAGTTCATCCACGCCACTCTAGGCCCCTAAAAGACACTACAGCTTCCATCTGAAGGGCTGCAATGAAAACATATGTCCTCTCTTTGCAGGGTTGGTGGCCAAACACAATCCTCCACTCAATGTTGGAGTTTTTAGAATTGTGGAGTGCAATCTGGTAGCCAGCAGCCCCATGTGACTATTTAAATTTAAATTAATTAAAATTAAACAGAATTAAAAATTTGAAGGCTGGGTTTAGGGGCACATGGCTGTGATCTTAGCACTCTGAGAGACGGAAGCTGGAGGAATTTGAGGCCAGCCTGAGCAAGAGCAAGACCCTGTCTCTACAAAAAAATTCAAAAAATAGACAGATGCTTTTATGGCTTGTACCTGAAGTTCCAGCTACCCAGGGATATTTCAAGTGACTAATAGCTATATATGACAAGTAACTGCACAACACTGCAGGTATGGAACATTTTCCTTCCTGAAGAAAGTTCTATTGGTCAGTGCTACCCTAGAATGACTGTTGCAGGAGGAAGAGGCAGAAACTCCATAAGGGCAAAAAGTCATTACAAATATTTTTGAGATTATCCGATCGCTTAGCACTAATCTAGGGATACACATGTATATTTGAAATGTTTGCCAAACTGAATTTTATTATCAACGGAAGAGATGTAGAAAGAATTATAGTGAAGGCAAAAGCTATGCCCTAACTCTATGTACAAATTCTACAGCAGAAGCTTTGTACCAGAGTTCTAAAAGTAACTATATAATTCATAAATACTAATGAGTTTGTCAAGATGCCCACAGACAATTTAAAACAATAAAGAAAGGTTAGTGCAGGTCACCCGTCATAAAAGGTGTCTCCCAAAATAGTTATATGAAAAATAAATCATACTTTACCCCATAAAGCAAAGCTTACCATTCATTTGACGGAATCCTATGGATAGCAAATCTATGAAGAGAATCGTCACTTCTTAATTTATATAGTGAGAATGTAAGCATGTCAGAAACTGGCAGAGAATACCAATTCTCTGTTGTGAGAAAGTCATGACAAGGCAAATCCCATAAAGCAAACACTGACCACGAAGACGGGTGGCGGCAGACACTGCCTTCTCCTCCATCCCAGGATGGACATCCTAAAACATCTCCATACTAATTCACTCAGAGGATATTTATTCATAAAAATCTCAGTGAAGAAAAAGAAAAGAACAAAAACCCAACAGAAAGTGAGCAAAAGAGTTTCACAGGTACCTCACAAAAGAGGATCTCTCCTAAGATAACTCCATTTCATTAATAATCAGAAAAATGTCAATCCCAATCCTAACTGGATGGCACTAAACACTTAGGAGGACGGTAAACTAGACAACAAACAAGACCAAGGAACTGGATTAGAGAAACTGCCACTCCCAAATGCTGCTGCTCAAAAGTGTAATTAGTAAAATCACTTTGGAAATTCACTTGGCATTATCTATTTAGATCAAATACATATCTGGAAACAGACACTCCCAATACCAGGTATATGACTGAGAAATAATGTTTGCCCTTGTGCACTAGAGACGTGTATAAACAATGATAACAGCATTATTTTTAGTGGCCAAAATTGAAAACAAACCAATGTCAATATTAGAATGGATAAACTGTAATACATACATATGAATACAGCAATTAATTTCTACATGGCAATAAGCATGAATAAACTACAGCTAC
Source organism: Loris lydekkerianus (assembly GCA_963574355.1). Lineage (NCBI taxonomy): Eukaryota > Metazoa > Chordata > Mammalia > Primates > Lorisidae > Loris > Loris lydekkerianus. The sequence continues at coordinate 24,032 of CAUYPK010027787.1, forward strand.
ATATAATAGCATGGATGAATCTTACAAACGTAATATGGAGTGTAACTAATTCTATGAAATACCAAAAAGAGTAAAGTAACATTAAACTAACATATTAGGGTGTGTGTGTATTTGGATGTTAGAATTACCTAACACAGAACAACAATCACAAGGCTCTGGTTATCAGGATTAGTCAGACAGTGATCACCAGGAGGAGAGAGAAGAGGTGAAATTAACGTGGAACAGTGTCCAGGGCACTTTGAAGGCTGGACAGATACAGCTTCCTCACCTGTAGTCTGGTTTCACAGGAATCTTCTTTATGATAATTTATTTACCTAAAAAAATTTTTTTTCTATACTTTTCTATATAAATGTTATATTTCAAAGATACATACACAAACTGACAAGAAAAGCAGTCCCTACACGTTCACATATACAAAATCCTTCTCAGATGTGAGGTCAGGTCACATGACCTCACTTCATTCAACTCTCAGCCACTTTTCAAACTCTCCCCCACTCTCACTTACCTCTTGCACCGTTTTGCTAACTAGTGGTGAAACATTGATATTTTCCCCTCCTTCAGGGTGGATCTGGAAATTCACTCTTTGATAAAGAATCTGAAGGAAGAACAGGCTATATTATAAAGGAGTTCTGTCTTTAAATTTGCCTCCTTCACAAGGCAGGCTTGAAATAAATTCTTTTGAGTAAAAAAAATGCTATTTCATAATGAACAGGTTTTGGTAAGAAGCTTATTTTAGAACCTCATAAACAGCCTCACAAAGATACAACAGTTTCAAAAGTGGGAAATAAGTGTGAAAAACATGATAAACAATGTAATAAATGACTGTGAGAAGAAAACTCGAATTCTACAATCTCCTCAATATTTAACGATGTTTCTCAATGAGTGCTCTGCCCTCTCCTATGCAGATCTGTCCAGTGAATCTTAGGAAATTCAGTGTATCTGGAACCAAATCTACACCTCCCACGCCCAGCTCTACACTTAATTTCCACAGGAATTTTTCCTAAGGCAATGGTGCCTCCACTGGTTTTAATTCATATGATTTCAGATATATTTTACATAACAGTTTCTCGTGTTTTATTCTTGACAACACTAACTTTCCCCATTACCTTCAATTTCTCAAGGCTCTCTTATATCCCTTTCTCCCCTTCTGTATCAAAGCCAGTAATACTATTTTATATCCTAACATTTTAAAAGCCTTTTTTACATAAATGGTATCTATTTTTCTTCTATTAATTAAAATTCTCATACTATTAACACACACACATACCTTAGATCCATACCCCCAACAACATGCACTTCATACAGGTCAGGACTGCTTTTCCTGGGAGCACTTACTTCTGCCTGCAGAGAGCTGCTGGCTGCCAAAAGAAGTTCAATGCTGCCAGGAGGGCAATGTGTCAAAGCGAAGGCCATGAGCTCTTGACGAGTAGCCAAGTCCTGGTAACCTTCTGATTGTCCTAACTGGCTGCAAACATCCCAACTTTTGGGATAACCTGTACAGTGTGCAAGAAGAAAAAGAAATGAGTCCCAGAAGAAGAAAAAAACATCCAATCTAAGATGAGAAACATAAGGATTTTCTGTTCAGAGACATTGTGATAGAGACCTGCACAGAATCATTCACTTTGCAGTAGCAAAGCAGAACCATCCCTCAACATCCAATAATCATCTTTTTCCGGCACAACATTATACTCTGAATTCTTACTATAATATACTTTCACTCTTATTTGAAGGATTTCTAGCTTGAAAGTCAGTCTTTTTTCCTAACTATAAAGTCTTCAGGCCAGAATAATTTTTCTAAATATATAAAGTAAAAAAAATATAGGTACTACTTTACAGGAACAAAATTATATCAAAGCTCTCTAAATAAATAGTTTTAGATTAATACAACAGTGTTTTTATAGAAGACCATAATTGTTCTAAACTTAATGTTGCAGAATCTCTTGGTTAATATCAGGTAACATAACTGATCTGATAATAACATTCAAACCAATTCTCTAATGCTGAGGTTATAAAGTATGGAATATTTTCCCAGATTAAAAGAGTTTTAAATCTTTTCATATACATATTGCTGAATATTCTCTCCTTCACCAAACTTCAGTCAGGCTATTCCGAGCCTCTTTTCAACTAGTCTCAACCCTATTTCCCAGCTTTGTTTAACTTGCATACTCCAGCTGTAGCAAGAATATAGGTAAGCCAGGTTACCCAGAATCTCCATGATCTCATTATCTGATCACCCTCGATTTCACTCTTCCTCCTGTACCCTTAATACCCAATCACAATGGCCTGCTTTCAGCAAGGATTCCTGATATCCTTTCTTAATAATTGCTAGCCACCAACTCCCTTGATCTTCTCAGAGGCTAAGAATGGCCACCTTATCCTTGTATTCAGAGTTCAGCCCAATCTCTCTCCTTTGTTGCAAGTTTTGATACCTATCACAACAGTCCTGAATAAAGTCTTCCTTACCATTATTAGCAAGTGTCAGAATAATTCTTTCTCTGAAGGTATACATACAAAAAGTGCATGAATCACTAGCACACAGCTCCATGAGTTACCATGAAGTGAAGCACTGTGTTTTAATCATACACTATTAATGTTCCAATAGTGGGTTAAAAAATGTGTTTGAGCTTTCATATATCATGAAATATATCAAATTTCATAAAATTTCATTTCATATTTAATAATATATTCAGGCACAGCCACAAAAAGCAGACCATTCAGTAGACAACCATGATAAGATAACATCACTTCCTATTGCACTAGAAAATGTGTTCTTTGCTTTTTGTTCAAGAGACAGGGTCCCACTTTGCTGCCCAGGCTAGATGTGAACCCCTGAGCTTGTTTAGTAATTTTCCATTCCTCCCTATTGGGTTCCTACGTAAGGAATCCTCCTACCTCAACCTCTCAAATATCTGACAGTACATGCCATGTTCTTTACGTTCTTTAAATTATTTCTTAAATATTTCTTTAAATTATTTCTTAAATAATTATGTAGAAATTATTCCACAAAAATTTTGCTTATCATCTAAAGACTTAAATTTGAATTTCCATATGGAATATTTTAGAGTTCCAACTACGTCTCAATTTCTCAACATTACTTTGAAAGGCATTATGTTATCTTTAAAAAAAAAATAGAGATACTGTACAATTACAAAATAGAGAATAGAAGCAAATATGAAATAAAATATAATGTCTAAGCACATTAAAATATTTTTATTAATATACTACATATAAGCAAGACCAGACATGGTAGCTCACACCTGTAATCTCAGTGACTCAGGAGGCTGTGGTAGGAGAATTGATTGAGAACAGGAGTTGAAGACCAGCCTGGGCAACAAAGGAAGACCTCTATCTCTAAAACATAAGAAATTAGGGGGGCATGGTGACATGAACCTATAGTCCCAGCTATTTAAGAAACTGAGGCAGAAGAGTAACTTGAGCCCAGGACCTCAAGGCTGCAGCGGGCTATGATGGTGCCACTACATTACAGAAAGAGACCTAGTCTGTAAAAAATAAAATAAAATAAAATATATATAGAGGGCGGGCATACACCATATACTTATTTATGTCAAGCCTAAATGTGGCTAGCTTACCAACCAGGTCAACTGATTTCAAACAGAACTTTTCCCTTACTTATCACATAAAGAGGATGTGCCCAAAGCGCTAAGTAAGTTGTCTCCTCACCAGTGGCCATCAGCTCCTGACAATGCATATTGGCTGCTTTGTAGTCATGGAAACGAAGTGCTTGCTCAACCAGAAGGATGAGAACTTGCCCACGCCTTTCTTCTGGGTCTTCACCTGTAAGTACATGTGCATGACTACATGATTTCGGCAGTATCCATTGATTAAAAAAAAATCATTAACACTGTTTTTCAAATTAATTCAAAAATAAAACACAGAGATTAGGCTGGTTTTAAATGATCAGGGGACAAAGGGTCACAACAACTAATTTTTTAAATCCCCATATCCTCTAATCTATCTACTTATTAAGTATGAAATTAGCCCTCAGTCTCCTGAGAGATGAATGATAACCTCAGTTCCTAATTAAAATACCCAAATCAGAAAGTACAAAATGAGAGTAGTTGACAGCTCTGCAGAAAAGCCTATAATACTGTGTGGTAAGGGAAAGAGGAGAAAAAAAAAATCTATGCTGCAAAAGGAAAGCAGGTTATAAAAGGGCTTAAGAAATAATGATCACCCCATTGAGTGGGTGACAATAATGAAGCAATAATATTTTTTATCTTAAAAATTCAACTAGTATTTAGAAACTAGAACATAAGTGCTGTCCAGACCACTGAACAAGACTGGCTTCTGGAACAAATTCTAGACGGGACCCTTTAAACCTGAATAGACCTACTGTACTGGGTCCTTGAGCACATCCTCAGTTTAGCCAGAATCCCTCACCCTAGACATCGGATCACCATTGGTATCTAACTAAACCTCTCATTATCCCCATCCCCCAGGTGCTCTGGTCTGCCTCCAAAAAGGCTATATTCTGTTAGGTTGTTTAGTTAGAATGTTTCTTTAACCCTAATGTTTCTTTTTAGTAATTTTCCATCCCTCTCCACTAGGTTCCTACACAAGCAAACTGAAACCCAACTCAAGGGAAACAAATTGCTCAAATCTAAAAAAAAACTAAATTTGGAGACTGGAGGTCAGGTCAACTGGTAAGGCTGGCTTGTTCTCCAGTTAAGCTTTCTGGTTACAAATGGCAACGCTGACTTCTGCTCCTAATCTCACAATCACTTTACAACCTGAATAAGCCTGTCTTTGTTTTAAAGGACAGATGGTCCCAGCAGCTCAATATACACACACATTTTTATGACATGCTAGTCTTTTAGGAAAGACTAATCCTTGCCCTAAAGATGTTCTTCTGATACCTGTAAGCATACAATCCACTATTTACCTGGCATAATGTCAAGAATAATATAGAAAACTTATTCTGTGGGTTAGTATTTCAAAGATTTACCTGCAACCCTCAGCAGCTCAGCAAGGCCCAGAAGTTTGGCGGATTGTTTGTAGCATGTGGGGGACTGGGAAATGCACTCCTTGATGAGACTTATCCTATCAGAGCACAATCGCACTACAAAAGAAAAACATAGTCAGACTTGTACCAAAGATGTCACAAAGGGTGTCATGATCTTCGCAATGTAAAGCAACCAAACAAAATGAAAACTGTGTTAGTCTCCAGATCAATGTGAATTAATAAAAGTAAAAAGCACATTTAACAAACACCAAAATTATCATTATTTATGAATAAATAATGTATAACACAGATCTTAGTACATAAACTGTCAATCTGAAGAAAAATCTGTCACCTTTTTAACTACCAGCTCAGGACTTAGGAAAATTTTGAACAAGGTAGAACTTGTCTTTTCAAATTTCATATAATTCTTATTATACCAGCACTCACTACCTGATCCTCCAAAACCTGTTCAATGCTCCCCATACCCATTTGCTATCTCTGCTACATCACCCAAGTTGGGAGGATTCTCGTTTTTTATTAATTCATTAGTTACAGTTTTTTAAAATTTTCACATATCAGCTTTCACCTAATAAGAAATAGCAAGTCCTGGAGTACAGGCACAGAACTTTGAAACGAAGCAAAGTGACAAAATGAACTATAAACAGAGACTACAATGAAAAACCTGGACCATAATTTCTAAATATCTAGTTGCTTTGTTTGTCCAGGATTACTGATGAATACAAAAACCTGAAACCTAAATTGAATTTGTAGGATGAACATGACAAAAAGAACACAAATGCAATATTCCATGCAGATGGTTTTCTGGCAGTCATTCTAATTGGAAACTCCAAATCAATATATCAAGTTGGAAAACTGTCAAGATATGAAAGCAAACGTCTTTCTTAAAATACTCCTCAGTCAAGAAATTCTCAGAAGCTATAGCAGAGTAGCAGTTTTCGTTACAGATACTCAACTTGGGCCCTGATATACAAATATTGCCTGCAACCATATTGCTAACTGATTATCACAGAAACCAGGACTTAATTTAATTATTTCAAAATTTGATAGCATTTGGGGGAATTCAAGAAAATAATTATTGTATTCTATGAATCTATTTGAATTAAATAGGCAAGTGAGAAAGAAACGTTCACAGAGGCAAACATATCATAATGTAGCCTAACAGGAGATATAAATAGAGCAAAAGATTCATTATACTCTGGATTCTTCCCTAACTAAAAAATGCAATTAAATAAATGTTTGAGGGGAGGTAGTTAATGATTTAAGACATGTGAGAATAAGTTGAAAATACTCTGTAGTAAACCTGGTTAACAGTCACAATTTTAAGAAGCTTTGAGCTCAAAAACTGCAATAATAGAAAAAATGAATAGATTTTTCTAGTGATTTAGTAATCACCTTACATACATATTAGGTTAAGATGCGTACAATAATTATGCAAACAATGATATCTGAAGTAAAAATAATACTTCTTTCAAATCTAATAATTTTGTCTGAGAAGCAGAACTTTAACTTTTAGTATAAGCACAATGGAGACCCATTTGAGAACAAGATTGTCTGGACCGGGTTGTATCTCCTAAAATCCATCCAACACTGGACACTACAGAGGATAAAGGCACCAAGAAACTTGTGACAGGCATCATTATCTGAAGGTATTAGGAGGTTAAAAAAGAGAAAAAGAGGAAGAGTGAGAGCAAGATGGCAGCCGAATAACAGTTTCCCTGCAACTGGGCACCATGAGTCTGAGGAGATAAGACTCCAGGCATCTCTGGCTGGTGGGATCTGCATATAATCATCCCTCTGAGGACACAGGGAGTCAGCGAGAGACTTTAAGGGGAGGACAAAAACTGGAAAACTGGCAAGTGGTTGCGTGTGTTCAATCGGTCTAATCCCGCAGGTAGCTGTAAGTACAGCAGCAGTGAGACTGCAAATTGGAAAGGCCTTATCTGTGAACTGTCTTGGTGTTTTGGATTTGTCACTCAGTTGAACTGCCTTGGGCAGAGCTTGGGCAGAAGTGCGGAGAACTGTGAGCATTGTCTACGGCCACAGACTGAGCTAATAGTGTTCGGCTGTGGGCCGCAGGGAGCTATTGTGAGAGAACTGTCCTGGCAAGCTCCACCCTCAGGGTCACAGAGCAAGGATGGGGCCGGAGTTAGTAATCTAGTGACTGAGCAGCCTAAAGGCAGGGACTGAGCCACCTGACAGCCTTAACCCTGAGGAGAAGAGTGAAAACGGTTTTGGCACACTGAGTAAGTGGATGGCCACTTCAGCAATGATCCCAGCAACAAGCACTTTCCTAAGAAAGCTTCTGCTTAGCCAAGTTTAGAAGTTTAAAGTGCCTTAAAAGAGGGCTGAAGAGAGATTTAGGCTCCCCACCCTGCGGGGTTTGACAAATCAGCAGAAGCCTCCGGTCGTATCAGCATTGTGATTAACAACTCATACCCCAGAAGAACACCTGTTCCCAAACATTCAACAAGATATATAAACTGCTTTGGGTTTTTTTTGGGGGGGAGAGGAGGGTTTGTGGATTTGTTTTTTGTTTACTTTTTGTTGTTGTTGTTTTGTTTTTTAATTTCAACCTTTTCACTACAGATTTTTTCTTTTTTTTTCCTTTTCTTTCTTTTCTTTCTCCATTTTTTCTAGTTTAAATACAATTTCCCACTGTTGCCTTTTTCAATAATTAGAACTACATTTTTGCTAGTATTTCTACCCCTATTATTTGGTTTTTCACCCAATTTATATCCCGTAAAGTTTTCTGTTTGCTTATTTTGGTTTGATTTATAGCATTTTTCTTTTTCCTCCTTACTTGGTGGAGCTGGGGTACTGTGTCCAATCAGGTTAGCAAAGAGCTGCTGACCTCAAGGGAACAATAATAAAGGGGAAATTACAACTGATGCCACAGAGATACAAAAGATCATCTCTGAATACTACCAGAAACTCTACGCCCCAAAATTTGACAATGTGAAGGAAATGGATCAGTATTTGGAATCACACTCTCTCCCTAGACTTAGCCAGGAAGAAACAGAGCTCCTGAACAGACCAATTTCAAGCACTGAGATTAAAGAAACAATAAAAAAGCTTCCAACCAAAAAATGCCCTAGTCCAGATGGCTTCACACCAGAATTCTATCAAACATTCAAGGAAGAGCTTATTCCTGTACTGCAGAAATTATTCCAAAAAATTGAGGAGGAAGAAATCTTCCCCAACACGTTCTATGAAGCAAACATCACCCTGATACCAAAACCAGGAAAAGACCCAACTAAAAAGGAGAATTTCAGACCAATTTCACTCTTGAATATAGATGCAAAAATTCTCAACAAAATCCTGGCCAATAGATTACAGCTTATCATCAAAAAAGTCATACATCATGATCAAGTAGGTTTCATTCCAGGGATGCAAAGCTGGTTTAACATACTCAAGTCCATAAACGTTATCCACTGTATTAACAGAGGCAAAAATAAAGATCATATGATCCTCTCAATAGATGCAGAAAAAGCATTCAATTAAATCCAGCATCCCTTTCTAATTAGAACACTGAAGAGTATAGGCATAGGTAGCACATTTCTAAAACTGATTGAAGGTATCTATGACAAACCCACAGCTAATATTTTACTAAATGGAGTAAAACTGAAAGCTTTTCCTCTTAGAACTGGAACCAGACAAGGCTGTCCTCTGTCGCCTTTACTATTTAACATAGTGCTGGAAGTTCTAGCCAATACAATTAGGCAAGACAAGGAAAGAAAGGGAATCCAAATGGGAGCAGAGGAGGTCAAAATCTCCCTCTTTGCTGACAACATGATCTTATACTTAGAGAATCCCAAAGACTCAACCACAAGACTCCTAGAAGTCATCAAAAAACACAGCAATGTCTCAGGATATAAAATCAATGTCCACAAGTGAGTAGCCTTTGTATACGCCAATAACAGTCAAGATGAAAAGCTAATTAAGGACACAACTCCCTTCACAATAATTTCAAAGAAAATGAAAAATCTAGGAATATACCTAACGAAGGAGGTGAAGGACCTCTATAAAGAAAGTTATGAAATCCTCAGAAAGGAAATAGCAGAGGATATTAACAAACGGAAGAACATACCATGCTCATGGATGGGAAGAATCAACACTGTTAAAATGTCTATACCTTCCAAAGCAATCTACCTATTCAATGCCATCGCTATTAAAATACCAACATAATACTTTCAAGATTTGGAAAAAACGATCCTGTGTTTTGTATGGAACCAGAAAAAAATCCGTATAGATGAGGCAGTTCTTAGTAATAAAAATAAAGCTGGGGGTATCAGCATACCAGATTTTAGTCTACAAAGCCATAGTGGTCAAGACAGCATCGTACTGGCACAAACATAGAGACAAAGACACTTGGAATTGAATAGAAAACCAGAAAATGAAACTAACATCTTACAACCACCTAATCTTTGATAAACCAAAGAAGAACATACCTTGGGGGAAAGACTCCCTATTCAATAAATGGTGTTGGGAGAACCGGATATCCACATGTAAAAATCTGAAACTGGACCCACACCTTTCTCCACTCACAAAAATTGATTCTAGATGCACAAAGGACTTAAATTTAAGGCATGAAACAATAAAAAGCCTCAAAGACAGCATAGGAAAAACACTGGAAGATATTGGCCTGGGGAAAGAATTCATGAAGAAGACTGCCATGGCAATTACAACAACAACAAAAATAAACAAATGAGACTTTATTAAACTGAAAAGCTTCTGTACAGCTAAGGAGACAACAACCAAAGCAAATAGACCACCTACACAATGGGAAAGGATATTTGCATATTTTGAATCTGACAAAAGCTTGATAACTAGGATCTATAGAGAACTCAAATTAATCCACATGAAAAAAGCCAACAATCCCATGTATCAATGGGCAAGAGACATGAATAGAAACTTCTCTAAAGAAGACAGATGAATGGCTGACAAACATATGAAAAAATGTTCATCATCCCTATCTATTAGAGAAATGCAAATGAAAACCACCCTGAGACACCATCTAACCCCAGTGAGAATGGCCCACATCACAAAATCCCCAAACTGCAGATGCTGGCGTGGATGTGGAGAGAAGGGAACACTTTTACACTGCTGGTGGGACTGCAAACTGGTACAACCTTTTTGGAAGGAAGTATGGAGAAACGTCAAAGCACTTAAGCTTTGATCCTGCAATCCCATTACTGGGCATCTACCCAGAAGGAAAAAAATCCCTTTATCATAAGGACACTTGTACTGGACTGTTTATTGCAGCTCAATTTACAATCTCCAAAATGTGGAAACAGCCTAAATGCCCACCAACCCAGGAATGGATTAACAAGCTGTGGTATATGTATTTTGTGGAATACTATTCAGCCACTAAAAATAATGGAGACTTTACATCCTTCATATTAACCTGGATGGAAGTGGAAGACATTATTCTTAGTAAAGCATCACAAGAATGGAGAAGCATGAATCCTATGTACTCAATTTTGATATGAGGACAATTAAGGACATTTGGGGGGTGAGGGAAGGGGAGAGCAGAGAGAGAAAGAAGGAGGGAGGGGTGGAGAAAGGAAGAGCAGAGAGAGGGAAGGGGGGGGGCCTTGGTGTGAGCCATACCTTTTGGGGGCAATACACGATTGCAAGAGGGACTTTACCTAACAAATGCAATCAGTGTAACCTTGCTTATTGTACCCTCAATGAATCCCCAACAAAAAAAAAAAAAAAAAAAGAAAAAGTAAATGGAAAAAATGTCATATAATAGCAAGAAAATTATAAAACACATGTGACAAAACTCACCAATGAGTATAGATTTATATACAAGATGAACATAAAGTTTGTGTGCAATGTAAAAGTTTCACATAGTAAATTGCATATAAACTTTATGTCCACCCTGTATATTATATGAAGAAACTATAAAATTTATTGAAAGACATTAAAAGAAGATAAAAATAAACAAGGACTATATCGTGATCCTGGATGAGACTCAAATTAAACTATAAATTTAATGAAATTCCAATCAAAATACTTATACCTATTTTATGGAAGTGGGAAAATTTACTCTAAAGTTCATCTGGGAGAAGAAATGTAAAAAAGCAGTTAAGATAATGATGGGAAACAAAGAGAATGATAATCAAAATTTAGGATATACAGTTTTTGGCTCCATAAAATATAAAAAATTCTATAATGCTACAATAATTGAAACAGCATGGTATTTGCACAAAAACGGACTCCAAAAAGCAAAGGAGTAGTAGAATAGCAATCAGAAGCAGACCCAGGTACAACCTGACATTTCAAATCAGTAGGAAAAAGATATAGATAGACTATAGGACAAATGGAAATTCTCTTTTAAAAAGTTAAGAATTGGGACGGCTATGGTGGCTCACGCCTGTAATCTTAGCACTCTGGGAGGCCGAGGTGGGAAGATTGCTGGAGCTCAAGAATTCAAGACCAGCCTGAGCCAGAAAGAGACTCTGTCTTTAATAAAATAGCTGGGTGTTGTAGTGGGCACAGGTACTTGGGAGGCTGAGGCAAGGATTACTTGAGCCCAAGAGTTTGAGGTTGTTGTGAGCTATGAAGCCACGGCAGTCTACCGAGGTTAAAAAAGTGAGACTCTGTCTCAAAAAAAAAAAGTTATAAGTCTTACTTACACTAAAGATAAAAATACTTTTTTTTTTTTTTTTTTTTTAGAGACAGAGTCTTACTTTGTCACCGTCAGTAGAGTGCCTGTGACATCACAGCTCACAGCAACCTCCAGCTCTTGGGGCTTAAGTGATTCTCTTGCCTCAGCCTCCTGAGTAGCTGGGACTACAGGCACCCGCCACAATGCCCCGCTATTTTTTTGTTGTTGCAGTTTGCTCGGGGCCAGGTTTGAACCTGCCACCCTCGGTATATGGGGCTGGTGCCCTACTCACTGAGCCATAGGTGCTGCCCCAAAATATATTTTAAAAATCAAACTTGGAGGCCAGGTGCTGTGGCTCACATCTGTAATCCTAGCACTCTGGGAGGCCTAGGAGGATGGATTGCTTGAGCTCACAAGTTCTAGACCAGCCTGACTAAGAGTGAGACCCTTTCTATAAAAAACAGCCCCGCATTATGGCAGGCACGTATAGTCCCAGCTACTCAGGAGGGGGAGGCAAGAGGATCACTTGAACCCAAGAGTTTGAGGTTGTTGTGAGATATGACACCATGATGCTCTACTGAGGGCAACAAAGTAAGACTCTGTCTCAAAAAAAAAAAAAAAAAAAAAAAAAATCAAATTCGGAAAATAAAACTATTAAAGTTTTGAAAGGAAAATAATAAACATATAAAATCTTCTGGTGGGTAGGTTTACCCTTTCTAAGCAAAATACAAACTCCAGAAGTCATAATAGATAAGACTGAGAGACTTTATTACATAAGAATTAAAACCTATATAAGACAATGTAAATAAAGACTAGCAATGGAGTAGAAAAAAATACTTGCAACATATGTAGCAGAGAAAGAATTAATATCATAATGTAATGGAGGGAAACTTCAAATCCAAAACAATAAAACAAGCAATCTAATAGAGAAATAGACAAGTAATATACAGTCAACTCATAGAAGAAAAATTAATAATCTACAAATAATTGTAGAATCTCTGTAAGTTGACCACTCAAGGGACTATAACAAATTGGTCAACACATGGAGGTGGTCAACTTACAGAACTAGGCCTACAATATTAATATGTAATTGTGGCGCATATCTGGGCTATAAAAATTAGGTCAACTTAAGGAGGTGGTCAATTATGGAGGTTCTATTATATATGAAAGCATGATCAATTTCACTAGCACCCACAGAAATATAAACCTATAAAATAATATAGCGGTTTTTAAAAATCGCTAATATATAGCGGTTTTTAAATCATGAGGTTTCCAAAAATTAACTAATAATATCCAGCATTGGTAAAATGTCCGATGAGTATTCTCATTCTATAAATGAATATTTTCATTCACTGTTAGATAGGAGTGTAAATGAATATAGTTTTTTTTTTTTTTTTGAGACAATGTCACTATGTTGCCCTCAGTAGAGTGCTATGGCGTCAACAGTTCACAGCAACCTCAAACTCCCGGGCTTAAGAGATTCTCTTGCCTCAGCCTCCCAAGAAGCTGGGACTACAGGCGCCCACCACAACACCTGGCTATTTTTTGCTTGTAGTTGTCGTTGTTTTCAAAGGTTCAGGCTGGGTTCAAGCCCGTCAGCTCCAGTGAATGTGGCTGGTGCCCTAGCCGCTGAGCTACAGGTGCCTCCAATGAATATAGTCTTTTTAAAGAGCAATTTAGCATAGTCTAAATAAAATACCTTTTAACCCATGACTCCCACTTCTAGAAATTTATTTGCAAAAATAATATGTATAAAAACATATATGCAAAAAGTTCAGTGCAGCCTTGACTGCACTAGTGAAAAATTGGAAGTAAACAACAAGGCTTCCAACAGGGAAATAACTGAAGAAATCACAGTAGTTCTAAAATAGGGAATACCATTTAGAAATTAAAAAGAATAAGGTAATTCTATTGTGTATTGACATGGAAAAATGTTAAAGATACACTGTTAAGTGAAAAAAACAAAAGTACATTTATTGTATAATCCCATTTGTAAAAAAAAGAAAAACTATATTTCTATCTACATAAATACAGGAGAACCTCCACAGTTGACACCTCCTTACATTGACCACCTCCTTAAGTCCACCTTTTCATGGAGTGGACATGCACCACATGTACGTATCAGCACAGCAGGCCTAGTTCCTTATGTTGACCACCTCTGTATGTTGACCAGTTTGTTACAGTTCCTGGGGTGGTCAGCTTACAATTTAATATTTAATATTTAGCAAGTTACATACTAAACTGCAAACAGTAGGTTACATACTAAACTGTGAATGATATAGTTACATACATTAGAAGAGAGTGAGATTAAAGTGGTGGAGTAAAAGACTCTTTTATTTTTAATTATTTCTGTAATTTATTATTTTTTTGCAGTGAGCATATTTTACCTCTACATTTCAAAAGGAATAAAAAGAAAAATAAATTCTGCCATATCTACAGTAAGAGGTGATGTGGACTTGAGCGAGGGCACTGTTTTGAAAAAAAGAAGGGAAATCTCTGCCAGGATCTTTATAACACACTTTGTACACTTTGTGCATTTCCATCTTGTGGATCACTGAAGGCTGCAGCTACACATGTGTCTGCTTCCACAGAAATGGGTAAGTGCTCCTCTCTGTGGCTTGGGCACCTAGCAGGGTGTGTGGCATTCAGCAGATGTTTCGTGAGTGTATTGTGTTGAATTAATTATACTCTGAAAGATAATAGAATACATAATTTTATTTTTATTTTATTTATTTATTTTGAGCCAGAGTTTCACTTTGTTGCCCCAATTGAGCACTCTGGCATCATCGCTCACAGCAATCTGAAACTCTTGGCTTCAAGGGATCCTCTTGCCTCAGCCTCCCAAGTAGCTCCCAGCTAATTTTCTTAAGAGACAGGTCTCCTCTCTCTTGCTCTGGCTGGTCTTAAACTCCTGCTCTCTTGCTCAGGCTGGTCTTGAACTCCTGCGCTCAAGCAATCCACCCACCTGGCCTCCCAGAGTACTAGGATTATAGGCTCATGAGGCACTGCTCCCAACCTAGAATATATAATTTTTGATAACTAATTAGGTGAGACGGGATGAAGGATATGGTTTAATAGTATCTTTACCAAATAAGAAAAATCAGAAGTCTGGGGGAAATCATGGATGATAATAGCCAACATTGACTGATTACTGACTATACAAGTGCTGTGTCGAATGTTCTGTCTCCATTGTCCCATTGAATCCTAAAAACCTTAGGATATGTTCTAAGACATGAAGAAAGAACAGTACAAAGACTTTCCCCCAGGTCATTCAGCTAGAGCTGTGACTTAAACCAATATCCTAGACTCCATGCTCTTAACAACCTTTCCAAAGATGGAACTTAATTTTGATATGCTGAATTTGAGATGCAGGTGTGGGATTCACTGAGGTGGAACTGCCCAGTGAGTAGTTGGATATTAGAAGTCTGCAGCTCCTCAGACAAGATAGAAGTGGGGATATGGATGGGAAGTTGTCTACGAGAGAGTGGTATTTGAGGCCAACATTCAATAATCATTCAAAAAACATTTACTGAGCTTCCACATAAAAACTGGGTACGTAACAAATATTCACTTCAAACTCCATATGATTTATAGAATAGTTACAATGTGGAAGTAATGTGATCTGGTATTTTGAATTGTGGTCCTTTTTTTTTTTTTTTTTTAAATGTCGGATGTTCCTAATGATACTCTAAGCATCTTGAAGACAAGGACGAAATAGTAAATTTCTTTGTATTTCCCTGGAGTAGTTTTAGAGCAGTAGGCTGGCTACCAGAAGCTTATGCCAGGTGCTATTTTCTTTGTCAAATTTATCAAAGACCATAGTGTGGTCCTCAGCCTTCTGGTCCAGAAACTCAATTCTGCCAGAGTTGAGAGAACTTAGGGAGGCTCATATGTGCCCTCTAAGTCATGAAAATCTGAAGGATGAAACTAGAGAGTCAGTTTATTAATATATGAAAAGAAATGTGACCATCAGGCGGAATAGATATTTGCATCCACCATCCTCTTCTCAGCAAAGTGATATGCAAAGCTAATTTAGGAGACCGCATGGAAAGACTAGAATCAGCACACAGGGGCTGGTAATAGGATTAGAAAGCTGAGCAGCTCCAGGCCCTGATAACCTGCCCAGGTGCAGAGCATCAGCTTTAGAATCAGATAGGCCTAGACACAAAGAGCTCTTCAGGTCCCAGCAGAGTGCCATGGGCAAGTCATTCAGCCCTTCCAAACTCCCATTTCTAAAAGGCCAGTGATGACACTTAACTTCAAGGGCTTATTGTGCAGATTAAATGACATACCCCATAAAACACTAAACCAGTGGGCTGGGTGCAGTGGCTCACGCCTATAAGCCCAGCACTCTAGGAGGCCAAGGCAGGTGGATTGCCTGCACTCACAGCTTCTAGACCAGCCTTAGCAAAAGCAAGACCCAGTCTCTAAAAATAGCCAGGCGTTGTGGCAGGTGCCTGTAGTCCCAGCTACTTGGGAGGCTGAGGCAACAGAATTGCTTGAGCCCAGGAGTTTTAAGTTGCTGTGAGTTATGACACCACAGCACTCTACCAAAGGTGACAAGTGAGACTCTGTCTCAAAAACAAAAACAAAAACATGCTAAACCAGTCCCTGCCATCTGATAGGCACTCAATAAATGGCAGCTACCATATCCATTACTGTACCAGGAACTTGTTAAGGGTTCAAATTAGCTTTACAGAATATTCTTTGAAGGCTGCTAAGTAATCCAGAACATAGACATTAGTGACTTATAATAAGGCTGTGGGGAGGAGGGACAGATACAGGTATGCAGATCTGAAAGATATTCAGGAGAGGTAGGTAGTATGGTAGGTTTTCTATAATTATTTACTGTTCTGATAGCAATCTGTATAGTAGGTAGCCCATGTTCAGACAGGTCAGATACTAAGCAACTAGTTCAGTACCATGGCTCAAACTGCAATATGAATCACAACTGGGGTGACTTCAAAAGCCTCTCTTCTTTCTATAAACAAAATATACTGTTATGTTTATCTTGGTTCTCAATTGTAAAGAGTACAGTAATTTCACACCACTAATAATTAAAGCGCTGAAATTTAGAGAAATGATTTGCTTTTTAGAAAATAAAACTTGGAGCAGATCAAGGTTATTACTATCATGAATAATGTCCCAGTTTCTCACTTCCATTATGATATACTTTCTTGAGGGTGAGAGAAAGAAGTGGAGGTAGAGCTCAGGAACCAGAAAACATATATCACCACAAATTTGTCTCTGAGAGAATGTCATGCACATGAACTTAATCCATTATGTCTTACTGAAAACACTTTAAGAATGGTTACTCCATGGGTGGTGCCTATAGCTCAGGGGGTAGGGCGCCAGCCACATACACTGAGGCTGGTGGGTTCGAACCTGGCCCGAGCCAGCTAAACAACAATGACACCTGCAGCAAAAAAATAGCCGGGCATTGTGGCGGGTGCCTGAAGTCACACCTACTTGGGAGGCTGAGGCAAGAGAATCACTTAAGCCCAAGAGTTTGAGGTCGCTGTGAGCTGTGATGCCACTGCACTCGACTGAGGGTGATATACTGAGACTCTGTCTCATAAAAAAGAATGATTACCCCAGGAAACAGGCCCTCTCTTTGAACAAAGACCATCTTAGCGGGGCCATCTACAAGAAGGTTTCACCAGAATAATGATAGCAGACACAGGTGCTAACCAAAGCATAATCTTTCTAGCACTGTGTTCCTTAGATCTTCATTTTCCCAATCACACTCACATACAAATTATAATTCACTGAAAAACATGAGTCTTTTGAAGATGAAAGACAGTATCATAGAACAGATTTGAACTTCTTTTCAACATGAGCTGATAAGTTAGGCTTTTCCCACTCTTACTTTTACATCATATTTTTTAACCAAAGCATGAAGCCTCATATTTGTTCTTATAAAACTTTGCTTTAAATTAGTTTGAACCTAAAGTTTTATCCTCATGAGATGGATGTAAATCAAGTTTCTCTGCAAATTTGCTACAGCCTGCTCTGTGCCAGACACTGTGCTAGGCAATGAGAACTAAAAGATGATTAAGAAATTCCCCTACCTTCAAAGGCCTTCCCATGCCTTAAAAGGACTGACGTATGTCTTATGGGAGAGGCAGGCATATTACCCCGTAAACGCAATTGAGTCAACAGGTGCCCTGCTAGAAATAAAAACAGTGTGCTTAGTAGAAGGACAAAAGGGATTAAGGAGGCATAAGAAGAAGAGTTGGAAAAAGTTTTACAGAGGAACTGACCATTGGGTTGAGTTTCAAAAGATGAGTAGGTATTCTTCAAATTAAAGGGTGAGGAAAAAAAAAAAAAAAAAAAAAAAAAAAAAAAAAAAAAAGGGTGAGAGACCAGGCAAAGGCAGGTTTAAAAAAGTTTTACGTGCTTAAGGAACTGCAAGTAGTTTGGTAAAGATGTAAGTTATGGTAAAAAAGAAGGGAGAGAAGACAGACAGAACCAGCAAGAGATGGCCTAGGAAATCAGGGAGAGCAGATGATGGAAGGTCTCAGCCCTGAGCTGTCTGGGAGGCAATGGGGAGTCATTGAAGGCTTTAGTCAGAGGAATTACAAGACCTAATTTTGTCTTAGTAACACAACTCTTGCAGCCACGAAGCAGATGCAGTAAAGGAATCTGAGATGGGTGATGCAGAGCTCAGTTAGAATAGATATCTGTTAAGGCACAAGAGTTGAATAGGAGAAATGCTATTTGAAGAAATCAGAGCAGAGACATCCCAACAGAAAATGAGGGAAGCTCTGAACAGGCACTCAACAAAAGAAAAACTTTAAATGGCCAATAAACATATGAAAAGGTGCTCTATCTTATCAGTAACCAGGACAATGTAGACAAAAATTAAGTCATTATATGTATATCCACAAAAAAGGCAAAAATTAAAAGGTCTAACAATACCAAGTATTGGTGAGAATGTGGAAAAACAAAAATTCTTATAAGATGCTGAAAGTACAGCAAATTGATATGATAGTATTCCAAATACAGTTTGACATTAGCTAATAAAGTTGAAGTAGTTTCCCTAGGACCCAGGCCTCAATCCTAAGGAAATTTTTGCCCTGTACATAAGAATGTATATAAAAAATGTTTATAGTAGCATTTTTCATAAGAACCAAAAAACTGAAAATAACCCAAATGTTTATCATCATTAGAATAGATATATGAATCAGAGTACATTCATACAATATACAGAGTATATTCGCACAATTTACTCACAGCAATAAAAATTAATGACTTTCAGCTACACAAAATAATATGAATGAACCCACATACTTAAATGACAAGACACAAACAGTAGAAAAAAAGGATGATTTCTCTCATATAAATGCCCAAAAATAAACCATATTATTAGTCATGTGAACATGGGCAATAAAACTGCTTTAAAAAGTGAGAAAATAGCTATCATAAAAGTCAAGATACTGATGACCCACATAAGGGAGGGGTACTTTGTGAGCAAGAAATATGCAAGTTGCTGCTGGAAATGTTCTATTTCTTGCACTCCAATGAGTATTCACCACATAAGTATAAATTTTTAGCTGTACACATGTCTTGTGCACCTTTCTGTATATATGTTACATTTCACAATAT
This sequence comes from Loris lydekkerianus, assembly GCA_963574355.1. Classification (NCBI taxonomy): domain Eukaryota; kingdom Metazoa; phylum Chordata; class Mammalia; order Primates; family Lorisidae; genus Loris; species Loris lydekkerianus. The sequence continues at coordinate 43,237 of CAUYPK010027787.1, forward strand.
AAAAGAAGAAAATTAATGTACTTGGGGACAAGAACAAAAACACATTAATTGCTTATATTGTAAGCTGTGCCTATAAATGAAAAGCAATTTTTTTGAAAAAAAAAAGAAAAAAAGGCAGAAATCAGAGAAGTCTTTACATAGGATATTCATGTGAGCCGAAACATAAAGGATTAGCTGGGCACGGTGGCTCATACCTGTTTTCCTCGCCCTCTGAGGCTGAGGCAGGTGGACAGCTTGAGCTCAGGAACTGGAGACCAGCCTGAGCAAGAGTAAGAACCCGTCTCAACTAAAAATAGAAAAGCCAGCTGGGCGTTTTGAAGGGCACCTGCAGTCTCAGCTACAGGGTAGGCTGAGGCAAGAAGATTACTTGAACCCAAGAGTTTGAGGTTGCTGTGAGCTTTGACACCACACACTCTAGCCAGGCAACAGAGAGAGACTCTGCCTCAAAAATAATAAATAAATAAAATTCCAGAAAAAAAATACCATAAAGGATTGGTTAGACTTTTCCCAGATAGTATCAGAAAAAGGGAATTATATGCATGTCCAAATTCATAGATGGATGAGAGAACAGAGCATAATTGGGGAATGACAATTTGTTTAGTATGACTAAGACAAGTTAAGAGAAGAATGGTGAGCAAAGAATCTGGAAAGGGAGGTTGAAGAGCCTTGGATCTTTTGTGATAGCAATGAGGAGAATTAAAGTGATCAGAACAAGTATGCATGTTAAAAAGACCCTTACCTGCAGAATATGGAATGAACTGGAAGCAAGCTGATATTAATACCGGAGAATGTTGGGAGCCTACCACAGTTTGGGAAGACAGCATAAGAGCATGAACTAGGGAGAAAGAAGTAGGAAGAGGTGGAGGTACTCAAGAAGCAGAATTTTTAGGCTGTGGAAATTGATTAGATAAGAGGAGAGAGGTAATGGAGGAATCTTGTTTCTAATTTGAATAACTAGCATGATAAACCCAAATAAATAATACAAGGGGGGATGTAGGTTTGGTGGGAAGAGATGGTCTTATGGAGTAGGCCTGGTCTGCACAACCCTCATGAACATCTAGAAGCCTTCTAGACACACATGAGTGAAGCTTAGCAGCAGAGATATTTGGCCTGGATCCTGAGTATGCACAATTTAGGTCTCAGAATTGTTAAATGGTTCAATGTCAGACGAGTACCAATTTGAGAAGTCTCACTTTTACTTTGTGTGAGGGTGGAGTGAGAGGGTACTTGGCTATAGAGGTAAGAGAGGAAACAGGGATGGTTCCTAACTTTTCAGCCAGAGTAACTGGGCAAACTGTGGTGCTATTATCTGTGAGAGGAGAAGTAGTGAGGAAGCAAGATTACATTTGGTTTTGTTTGTTTTTAAAGAGTGGCAGAGAATCAAGGGCTCTTCTTTGGACTTTTTTTAAGATGGTATACTTGAGATGACTTTCAGATATCCGACTGGTGACATCAGGTAGGCAATTAACTATACACTGGTGTAGAGCTTGGAGGACAAGGCCATGGTTAGAGTTGTAATTTGGGGCTTTTAGTATAAAGACAGTATTTAAGGGTCTCCCGACCTAACTTCTGTTGAGTGCTACTCCTGTGAATTGCACATGACTTATCTCTCTTAAAATACGCACCTCAATGTAGTATGTTTGGCTGTTTACCTGTCTGTGTTTCCCACAAAATATAACCTGCTTGAAGGTAGAAGCTGGTTATTACCTACATTAGATTCTTATGATTTAATGGTTCCTGGCATGTAGTAGGTACTCAGTAAATCTGTGGAATGAATGAATGATGCAGTGCTGTTGACTCCTCTTATGTTTTGAGTAATCCCTGCACTTACATTCAACAGAAATCACAAAACACCTTCATGAACTAAATTTCTACTGGCTACTCCATCCTTTCCTCCCTAGTGGGGAGGAAGATTCCTCCACTAAGAATCTTGCTTTCTACTTTAAAGGTAAAGGCCACTAGCATCTTCCTCCTCATCCACTTAAAATGTTCTCAGAATATTTCTCCAAGGTTAATCTTTCTACCTATCCCCTTGACTGCATCTTTTTTACTTCCTCCATCCATTTACGTCCTTTATTATTCCTGTTCTGAATGATAGTACATTTTGTCTTCCCATTTATTCATTCATTCATGCCAGCTCAGAGAATGTGAAGATACACATTTACCCAAGAACATACTACATGTTGGACTTAGGAAAACTGACTAATGCAGAATTCACATTCTGATGGTAATGTGCTTTTTAATATCCTGCCAGAAATGACTTTCACTGGCTCAGAAAAAGCCTGGAGTTGTGACAGCAAATTAAAAAGTCTCAGTCTCTATGGATGCTTAGGGCTGGGGAGGCATGGCCTGACATATTTCTTCTCTCTATGGCTGGACAAGATGGAATTGCACTAGAGCAAGATATTTCCCCCTTAACTGGGGACCAGAGCTCTTTCTTTCCAATGACAATATCTTGGAAATGCCTATCACAATAGGTTCTAGGTCAGGGGATGAATCAAATCGGACATTCTGACACCCAGAAGTCCCGCAACAGGCTCCAGGTGGGATTCCTTAGGCCAGCTGCTCTCCTTGATCAGCACCTGAGCAGGACTCTCCCTGAATTTGGCTAATGGCAAGGTCTCTAGAGCGTCTGAAGGCATTTCTCATAAAGAATCCTGGCAGAGGAGGCCCATAAGCTCTCTCTTACATTTCTAGGTTGAGGCCCAAGCTCACACGATTAATACACTCTCAATAGAAAAAGAATCAAGTTGAGGAGTCTCTTCTAAGTCAAAGTTCCTTCCATTGTGACCTAAGAGACCACTAGATCAAGTTTTCTGACATCTACAAGAGGGACAGAAGAAGAGCACAGGGTTTTGGCATCAGACAGGTCTGTCTTTGAATCCCAGCTCTGCCACGACTAGCTGTGTTTTGCTTAGATGTCTTAAATTCTCTGAGTATCAGGGCATTATCTGTCAAGTGGTGATAATGTCTACCTGTAGAGTTGTCATATAATACACTTTAAATTTATTTCTCTTCTACTTCCTCTGTAACAACAATTGCCTAGAACATCAGCCCCATACCAGGGTCAGCTCTGACTAAGTCTCTTTATTCTTTGCTGTGTCCACTTCACCCTTGCTACTCTCTTCACCCTTGCATATAACATATCTGTGGGAGTGAACCCTTTTCACTTCCCTGAATTCATCAACCTCTCTCTGGACAGTGCTGCCCAACAGAACTTTCTGCAATGATGAAAAAGTTCTAAGACCAGGCATGGTGGTTCATACCTATAATTCTAGCACTCTGGAAGGCCAAGGCAGGTGGATTTCTTGGACTCACAGGTTCAAGACCAGCCTGAGCAAGAGTAAGACCCAGCCTCTAAAAAATAGCTGGGTGTTGGGGCGGCCACCTAATCCCAGCTACTTGGGAGGCTGAGATAAAAGAATTGCTTGAGCTCAAGAATTCTCAAGAATTTGAGGTTGCTGTGAACTATGACACCATGGCACTCTACTGAGGGCAACACAGTAAGACTCTGTCTCAAAAAAATAAATAAATAAGGGATTCTACTACAAAACTTTTAGAAGTGATCAAGGAAAACAGCAATGTCTCAGGCTACAAAATCAACACCCATAAATCTATAGCCTTTATATATACCAACATTAGCCAAGCCAAAAAAACCCAGTAAAGGACTCTATCCCTTTCACAGTACTGCCAAAGAAGATGAAATATTTGGGAGTTTACCTAACAAAGGACATGAAAGATCTCTATAAAGAGAACTATGAACCTCTAAGAAAAGAAATAGCTGAAAATGTTAACAAATGAAAAAACATACCATACTCATGGCTGGGAAGAATCAACATTGTTAAAATTTCTATACTACCCAAAGCAATATGTAATTTTAATGCAATTCCTATTAAAGTTCCATTGTCATATTTTAAAGATCTCGAAAAAACAATACTTCATTTTACATGGAATCAGGAAAAAACTCAAATAGCCAAGACATTACTCATAAATAAAAACAAAGCAGGAGGAATCACGCTACCAGACCTGAGACTTTACTATAAATTGATAGTGATCAAAACAGCATGGTACTGGCACAAAAACAGAGATGTTGATGTCTGGAACAGAATAGAGAACCAAGACATAAATCCAGCTATTTATCATTATTTGATCTTTGACGAGCCAATTAAAAACATTCAGTGGGGAAAAGATTCCCTATGTAAAAAATGGTGCTTGTTTAACTGACTGGTGACCTGTAAAAGACTGAAACTGGACCCATACCTTTCACCATTAACTAAGATAGACTCTTGCTGGATAAAAGATTTAAACTGAAGACATGAAACTATAAAAATACTTGAAGAAAGTGCAGGGAAAACTCTTGAAGGAATCAGCCTGGGTGAATATTTTATGAGGAGGTCTTCCCAGGCAATTGAAGCAGTATCAAAAATACACTACTGGAACCTGATTAAACTAAAAAGCATCTGTACAGCCAAGAACATTGTAAGTAAAGCAAGCAGACAGCCCTCAGAATGGGAGAAAATATTTGCAGGTTATACCTCTGATAAAGGTTTAATAATCAGAATCCACAGAGAACTCAAATGTATTAGCAAGAAAAGAACAAGTGATCCCATCTCATGGTGGGCAAAAGACTTAAAGAGAAACTTTTCTAAAGAAGACAGATGCATGATCTATAGACACATGAAAAAAAAAGCTCATCATCCTTAATCATCAGAGAAATGCAAATCAAAACTACTTTGAGATATCA
>CAUYPK010027788.1:0-17997 GCA_963574355.1 Loris lydekkerianus
TCGTAGAGAAAAATTGGCCGAAAATCGCTTAATGACATCATATAGTAATAGGCTGAAAAGAATAAAAAAAATTAAAAGTAGAAAAAAATGAACAGCATCAATGTATAGAGTACAAAATTCTCCATCAATCAGTATATACCACCACACAGTAGAATAAATATTTATTGAGATATGGAGCTACAAAAACACATGACATTAAAACGGACAAAACTTTTAAAACAACCTATACTTATACACCCACGTGCATGGAAGAATTAATCACATTAGTCAGAAGTGAGAAACAAACCAGATATACATCAACAGATGAAAAAATAAATGTAGTATATACACACAAAGGATTATTTAGCCTTGAAAAGGAAGGAAACAGTGTGTAATTTTATGTGGATGAATCTTGAAGACATTATGATAAATGGAGTCAGACATAAAAGGATGATATGATCTGACCTTTTTTAGCTACATAAAATAGCTACATATATAGCTATGCAAAGTAAAATGTTCATTACCAAGATGTAGTGGAAGAAGAGAATGGGAAGTTATTGTTTAATGGTTACAGAGTTCCATGTGGGATGATGAAAAAATCCTGGAGAGAGATAGTGATGATGGTTTCACAGCAGTGTGAATGCACTTAATGTCACTGAAATGTATACTTACAAATGGTAAAAATAGTAAATTTTTTGTTATGTATATTTTATCACAGTATAAATTAAAACCTATAGGCCACTTCACTCCACCAATTCTGTGTTTTGCCAGTAGGTGCATTTTCTTCCTCCCAGGTGGCCTTCCCTGCTCACCTGTTGGGCTTCTCTCTTCCTTTGCTCATGACACCCTTGTCCCTGATCCCCAAGTGCTTCTTCTAGGTTACCCAGCACTTTCTTCTTCCCTTGATTCCTTCCCATTCTTCAAGACCAAGTTGCCAGGCCCTGTCTTAGGAAACATTTCCTAATATCTCTATCCCAGTGTGTTCTCCATTTTGAAACAGTGCTGAGAAGAATAAAAGTAAAACCAGATGAGGGGGTAGAACAGGGTCCAGAGATGAGTCTTTGGACTGAGTGGCCAAGAGGTTCCCCTGTGAGCACCCACAGTGTTTGATGGGAAATTTAATTAAATGCTATCCATGTTTCACAGGTGAGAAAAACTAGGATAGTAGTTGGCACAGAGGTACCACACACCCTGGGACTGTGGTTCCAATACTTTTTTTCTCTCCACTCATGCCATCAGGGCCTGAGAAGGTCAAGGTGCCATGGGATTTGGGAGAAGGACTGAACTGTAGTTTAGTCTTGGCCATGATTGAATTATATGAACTTCAGTCACTTACATGCTTGGACACTAACATGTATATGATTGTTTAGACTAAATAATGGTGTGTTTTTTTTAATAAGAGATGAGGTATAAAATTGCCCAGGCTGGCCTCAAACTCCAGAGCTCAAGTGATCCTCCAATCTCAACCTCCTGAGTAGCTGGAATTACAGACATGTGCCACCAGGTCCAGTTCATTTAATCTTTCAAATTCTTAAAATTCAAAAGGTCTCTTATGCTTTACTGTTGTTCAAATTTTATAGCTGTTTGCTTTTCTGTCTAGATTTAAATTTCCTAAAACTTAGGGACTATTTTTTGCATATATATCCCAAACAGCCCACCCAAAACATTGAATGCATAGGTTCACAAATGCTGCTGGCTGGATGGAGACAGGGCTATAAAGATCTTGGAAAATAGGGCACCAAGGTCACAGTCAAAGGCAGGGTCTAGATATCTCACCTACCTCCTCCAGGGCAGCCTTCTCCATGCCCCTCACTCCAAGTTGTGGGTGAGACTGGCTCCTGGGTAAGCAGGACTGGGTTTTGTGTTACAGGCACACATGGCATTCAAGGATGTTGCTGTGGATTTCAGCCAGGAGGAGTGGAGACTGCTGAGCCCCGCTCAGAGAACTCTGTACAGGGAGGTGATGCTGGAGAACTACAGCAACCTGCTGTCACTGGGTAAGTGTGGGACTTTCTTTCTGCTGAGAATTTTAGGCTATGCTTGAAGCGGCCATCTTGCTTTGTGTCTTGGCTTTGCTTTTGTGTTACACTCAAAGGCACATGTTCCCTTTTTCTTAGTGAAGGTCTGATTTCATAGAGTTGAAAATGGATAAATTTGTATGTGTGTGATACTCTGCATTTGTAGGCCTTTGCCCCCACACCTGGGCTCTCTTTAATTAGCTCCTTTTAAATGAGAGCGCTGTTCATCCACTCAATGTGGAGTGAATCAGCGTGCTCTTGTCTGAATTTACCTTTCCCCTCCTCCCTTCCTTTGCTGAGAGCCCTCTATCTCAGGTCTCTGTGCCACCCTTTGAAGTTCCTCACTGAATTCTTGAATGGCCCCTGGACAAGTAACTCACAATCACCTTAATTTCTTTTCCTGTGAGCAGGAATTCCATTTTCTAAACCAAAACTCATTACCCAGCTGGAGCAAGGGAAAGAGACCTGGAGAGAGGAGAGAAAATGTCTACCAGCCACTTGTCCAGGTGAGTGGGAAGGCCCTGGGCAGATGAGGCTCAGGGCTATCGGCAGCTCAGAGACTTGGAAGGGAGGAATCATTGCTGAGGTGCTAGGGAGGGAAGCTGTTCTGCTTCCAAGGCTGCTTAGAGTAGCAGGAATATGGAGAAGAACTGAGCACGCTAGACAGACAAGTCAAGCCCAGTACAGGGAAAGGAAAGCTTAAAAAGCTATTCAAGACATTGAAATGGAATTCTAAAATATGAGCTAAGAATAGGTTTTGTTTTTTAGTGGTTATATGTGCACATAAGTATCTGTATAACATCCTTAATTTTGCCTCTTAGCCTCCCCTAAACTGTTTACTATTAATATCTTTAAGAAAATGTTTGCTGACCCCTGCTCTAATGGTGTACAATATGTAGCCTTAACTTTGTATAGTCTACTTAATTTGGGTATCCCTTTATATATGAATATTAACTAAGTACATTACAGTTGCACAGTTTCAGTTAGTCCCTTCTCCCAAAATCATTTATGTGAAGTGTTATTTGTATATTACACACTTCTTAATACAATGTTAAAGTATTTGTTTTAAACACTTGTATGCATTTTTTGAATTAAGAGAAAAAAAATAGTCCTTTTATACTCTCCAGATACTCTTACCATGTTATTTTCTCTTAATTTTTTCCCTGAAGATCTGAGTTTCTATCATTTTTCTTCAGCTTTAAGGACTTCACTTAGCATTTCTTATGCATGTATTCTCTTGTATTTTCCTGAAAGTGTCTTTATTCACCTTCTTTATTCTTGATATTTTCATTGAACATAGAATTCTAGATTGGTTATTTTATTTTTTCAGTACTTTAAAGATATTATACCACTGTTAATGCCCACCATTGCCTCTGGTGGAAAAGTCAGCTGTCATTTGCATCCTTGTTACCCTTAATATAACTTAGCTTTCAACTTATTTTAAAGTAGCTGGCTACTTTCAAAGTTTTCTCCAGGCTTTTGGTATTCAGCAGATTTGCCAAAATTCTGACTACCTTAGAGACATTCCTTCATATGTTTTGATGTGGCCCATCCTCTCTCTCCTTTTGGGCCTACACTTATATGTGTATTTGTCTCTTTATATAGCCCCACAGGTTATTGAGCCTTCATGTTTTTAAATCTTGTTTTCTCTTTGTTCTTCAGATTGGATGATTTCTTTTGATCTGTCTTCAAGTTTACTGTTTCATCTGTCATCTCCAATATGCTGTTAAGCCCTGGCCAGTGAATTTTTTATATCAGATACAATATTTTTCAGTTCTGTAATTTCTATTTAGTTGTATTATACTTTCCTGGTTTTGTGATGAGATTTCCTATCTGTTCATTAATTACAGGAAATTTTTTCTTTGCCTATTTTAACAAGAAAATTCAGATACTTAAATGGATATGTAAAATGAAAAAGTTGAAGAACAGTGTGTATTACATAGTTCAGTTTTTTATTTGAAAAAAGAAGCATATGAAAGAATGTATGTCATATGTTTATGTAAACATTGAAATCTATTGCTGTTACTATTCCTCACGATTACTTCTATGGGGATGGAATTAAAGGGCAGAGAGCAGGGGGCAATGGACTGCTGAGAATTTTTTGTTCTACTTTGCATTATTTTTAAATAATAGAGGTATAAGTAATTTTAAGGAATTATATGTGTGTATGTTTTATTATTAAAATCTTTTGACAACTTTATAAATGTTTCATGCCCAAGAGAGAAATATATGTTTTCTTTTTCTGGGTAAGAAATTTTCTCTCATTCTTATTAAATTGAAGACAGAGCCTAACAATTAATTCTGTTTTAAAATTGAGGAATATAGTGCATAGAATAAATTATTTCTATTTTTCAAGTTGTTTATGTTCTTATTGTTCATCTGCTAGGAAGAATCATAAAGCTGTTCTGAGTCATTGTATTTTATGTCAAATTTTCCATTTATTTCTAAGTTTTTGCCTTATGTTTCACTGTAATGTGTTATTAGGTCTATAAAGGTTCATAACAATTTTATTCATTAATGAAGTTTTTAACGATGAAATTCCCTTTGTTCCTTGTGATATTCTTTCCTTTAACTTCCTCCTTATTGTTATCATCTTAGTCCACTTTCTTGTCTATATTTTTGGTATGCTATTTGTTCATCTTTTTATTTTAAAATAAAAATAATGTGATTTGGGTGTTTTGCTTTTTAAGCAGTAGCATGTAGCTGGTATACCATTTTATGTCAGACCAAGAGAGGCTTTGGCTGTTCATGTTTTTCTTTGTAGAACCTTTCCCTCACTATTACTCAGGCTGGTCTTGAACTCCTGGCCTCAAGCAGTCCTTGCACCTTGGCCTTCCAAAGTGCTGAGATTACAGGTATGAGCCATCTTGGCTGGCCTTTTTTTCCTTATAGTGCTGGAGTCTAGAAGTCCAAGATCAAAGCGTTAGCAGATTTGGTTGCACTGAGGTATCTCTCCTGGGATTACCAATGACACCCCCCTCCCCTACTTCTTGCTGTGTCTTCACATGGCCTTTTCTCTATACTCACAGTGCACACCTGTCATCTCTTCCTTTTCTTTTTTTTTTTTTTTTTTTTTTTGAGACAGAGTCTGTCTTTGTCACCCTCAGTAGAGTGCCATGGTGTCACAGCTCGCAGCAACCTCAAACTCTTAGACTTAAGCAGTTCTCTTGCCTCAGCCTCCCAAGTAGCTGGGACTACAGGCACCGGCCACAATGCCCGGCTATTTTTTAGAGATGGGGTCTCGCTCTGGCTCAGGCTGGTTTCAAACCCGTGAACTCAGGCAATCCACCCACCTTGGCCTCCCTGAGTGCTAGGATTACAGGTGTGAGCTACCATGCCCAGCCTGTCTCTTCCTTTTCTTAAAAGGGCACCAATCCCATTGGATTAGCATCCACTCTTATGACCTTGCTTACCTTTAATTCTTTAAAAACTCCATCTCTAAATATAGTCACATTGGGGGTTATAGCTTCAACATAAGAATTAGGAGGCACATAGTTCAGTCCATAACAGTGTCCTTGTGAGGACATCATAGTAGTTCCATAGACTCTCAACTGAATACGCAGTTCCATAAAATATCATTTGGCATATAAGTCCATTGAATCTCAATTATATGAAGAAAGAAGTAAAGATATCAGGAACTGTTGTATAAGGAGAAAACTCCTTGGAGGCCAGGCACAGTGGCTCATGCCTTGTAATCCTAGCACTCTGAGAGGTTGAGGAGGGTGGATTTCCTGAGCTCAATAGTTCATGACCAGCCTGAGCTGAAGCGAGACCCTATCTCTAAAAAGTAGCAGGACATTGTGGCAGGCACCTATAGTTCCAGCTACTCAGAAGGATGAGGCAAGAGAATCACTTGAGCCCAAGAGTTTGAGGTTGCTGTGAGCTGTGACACCAGAGCACTCTACCAAGGGTGACAAAGTGAGACTGTGTCTCAAAAAAAAAAAAAAAAAGAAAAGAAAGCTAACTCCTGGGAACCTCAAGGACAGTTAGGGAACTTTTGTCATGGTGCTTGAGCAAAGTGAGCTCAATGTAGAGTGGGTAGAATGAAAGGCTGTACTAGAGAAGGAATGGACGCAGGAGGTTTGAAGATTGTGCCGTTATCTGTGGACAGTGTCCAGAATGTCAGTGCCTAGTGAGGAGTGACAGGGTGGCTGAGAAGCCGGTGCCTAGTAGGGAGTGACAGGGTTGCTGAGAAGCCAGAGTGTCACCCAGTGGGTCATCCCTGTGGAACACCCCAAGAGTGTGGACAGGTCCTGGAGTGAAGAGGATGCTTGCCACACTATCAGGTCATCAAGGCAGGGTGTGAAATCAAGAGGCCTGTGAATGACCCTAAAGAAGCATAATCAGCAATGGTGTAGAAGGCACATTACAAAATGAGGACAGTTGCCCAACTCTACATGCTTGACATATGAGAGGAAAAAGCTGCTTGTCTCCTTGAAGGAGACACAAAAATCCTCCTCTTAGGGGACAGCAGATCTATCTAGCCAAGAATATGGAAGTAATACTGGCTAGAGAGGGAGATGATACAGGGTCATAGTCTGATATGAATGTTCATTCTAAATTGTCAGGAGTAGTCTGGTGAAATGCCACATACATGGGGCTTTGTACATGTACACAAATACATATTTTTCTCAACTTTAAAAGTATGTAATTATTGAAAAATTTATATTGATAGTAAGTGATTTACCTGTAATTGTTTTAAGTTTAAACTTATCTTTATGATTTATGTTTTGTTTTTAATCCTTGTTTTAAGGAAAAATAGTAACTCTCATAAAAATATTAAACAGTTTAAAACCTGAAGAATGCTATACGAATTTAAGGCATAAATCTTTGTGCTTGCCCAGGGAGCTATTTTAGAAACCCAAAATATAGGTATAATGGAGGAAAAGACTGTTATTTTTAGGTGTTAAGTACATCTTAACAGTCACATTATTTTATATTTGAAACTTGGATTTTAAAAAGGCAATATCAGAATTCTCAAAAAAGGCCAGTTATAAGAAAAGCCATAGAGTTGTGTTGGCTACTTCATTAGTAAAAATACTAATACAGTTATATAATACAGTAAACGAATGTTAATGGGATTTTTGCAGGCGACACTGTGGCTCAGTGGGTAGGGTGCCGGCCCCATATACCAAGGGTGGTGGTTTCGAACCCCATTCCAGCCAAACTGTAACAAAAAATCGCCGGGCATTGTGTCAGGCACCTGTAATCCCAGCTACTCGGGAGGCTGAGGCAAGAGAATCGCCTAAGCCCAGGAGTTGGAGGTTGCTGTGAGCTGTGATACTATGGCACTCTACCAGGGGCAATAAAGTGAGACTGTCTAAAAAAAAAAAAAGAACAGGATTTTTGCAACAATATGGATAAGTCCGGAGGATATTACTTTGAAGTGAGATGAACTACTCACCACTAAACAAATACTGCTCATTCTCACATGTGGAATCTAAGATAGTTAAACTCAAGGACATAGAGAGTAGAATGGTGGTTACCAGTTGAGGGTTGGGATGATCAGGGAGATGCTGGTCAAAGGATACAAAATTTCAGATAGAAAAAATATGTTCAAGACACCTATTGCACAACCTAGTGACTATAGTTACAACAACATACCATATTCTTTAAAATTGCCAAGCTAGTAGATTTTATGCATTCGCACCACAAAAGTGATAGATATGAGGTACTAACATATGTTCGTTATCTTACTGATATCATAATGCATACATATTTTAAAACATGTACATAATAAAGGCATACAATTTCTATTTATCATTAAAAATTAATTGCTTCATTTTTCAAAAGAGTAACAAGAGTTACCATAATCTTTAAGAATTGTAAACTCTCCCTGTTATTTAACTTGACCGAGGAGTCTGATAAAAGCATAAATTTAAAATGTCTCTGAAGGAGCCACTATAGTTCTGAATTATATTTAGTCTAAACAAAAGCCTAACACTTTATATATATACACACAGAAGTTAAGGCTGTAAGAAGTCTCATCAGAAGCCTTAGTTCCCATAGTGGGTGAGGGAATTTCTGGTGTCAAAAATCAGTCACCGTGCTTAACCCAGAGCAGACACAGGAGTTCCTTCTGCTAAAAGACCTTCTTACCCATGTCTCTGTGGCCTACTGTGCATAAAAGGAAACAGGCATTATCACCAAGTGCTTCCCTTTTCCCATCATATTTAAGAGTAAAAAACAGCCAACAAATCAAATCTAAAAATTCCACCAAACACCAGAGTTACCATAATCTCAAGGAAGTTGCTGGCCAGAAACAGAAATACAAAACCAGTTTTGAGTTGTGGATCTCAAATGACCTAGATTAAACAAAATTAACTTAGTGAGAGCTCAGTGAAAGCAGTCAGCGTCCGGTCACTGTCATGGAACAGTCTAGACCAGTGGTCCTCAACCTGTGGGTCCTGACCCACAGGAACTGTATTAAAGGGCCACAGCATTAGGAAGGTTGAGAACCACTGGTCTAGGGTCCCGGGAAAGTGCACTTACTCAGCAGGAGCCCCATCGCACTGGGTCTGAGCAGAGGTGGGCATCAGGGTAGATTTGTGACTCCCCAGACTGTCATCAAAGCCTGAAGTACAGGCTTTCAGAGTACTGGAAAAAGAAAATTGATTAGTCAGTGAGTAAAACACAGAAGGGAAGGATTCACTTAATAGGCAGGGTCAGGGTTTTAAGTGTTAGGGAGGGATGGCTATGTTAGTCATTAATATAATCAGGATCCCAAAGTATCATCCTCGATAGGATGGAGTAATACTGGAATGTAGATATGTACACAGGTTTAATAAGCCTAATTGTTCATTGGCTGAGAAAAGAGTGTTCAGTTAACTCTCATGAGACCTGTGCCTGATTTCTCACATCACTTGGTTGTAGGATTGCTTTCAGCTGACTGGAACCAGTTTTGATGAAACCTTACAACTAGTGTTGATATTTCCTACACAAGAGCCTCTATAAGTAGAAAATTCTTCTTTCACACTGATTTCTGAGGAAATTTTTATTTACACTAATTATGGAAATTACCAGGACTTAGACTGGTCAGGGACATGAGGAAGGAGCATCTCTGAAGTCAGTAATGGCGTAGATTATGTGTGTTATCCACCGCTGAAAGTCAACTGTCTTGAAGAAATTCTGGCAAAAATGATCCCTAACAAGCCTTGTTCATGACTCCTGTGCAGCTGTGCCGCACGTTCTCTGTGCCTGCCCTCACGCTGTTTCCTGCACAGGGCTTTGACTGCTCTCTCAGCCTTTCCCTTTGTGCTTATAGGGAAGTAAGAAAAACACAAGGACATTTCCACACAGGTCTGGTGATTAGATATCCCTCGGCCACTAAAAAAGCAATATCTGTGGGTGTGGTTGTTATTAGCATGGGCAGTGATGAGTGAGGTGATCAGAACGGAGGAGGGGCAGTTCTATGTTTGCCCCATTCACACCTGAAACACCTGTGGTGCTTTTACACTTTGATGCATAAAGTCTCAGGAGTAGGTTTTCTAGATTGTAATAGAGCAGTGTTTTCCAACATTCTTTATCCCATGGCACACTCGAATTTATACTTAAATTTCTGCTGCACACTTAAATTATGCTGATCAAAAAAAAAAAAAAAAGAATAGCCAAGCAAGGTGGCTCATGCCTGTAATCCCAGCACTTAGGAGACTTAGGCGAGTGGATTGCCTGAGCTCACAGGTTCAAGACCATCCTGAGCGAACAAGACCTCATCTCTAAAAAAATAGCCGGGCGTTGTGGTGGGCACTTATAGTCCCAGCTGTTCAGGAAGCTGAGGCAAGAGAATCACTTGAGCCCAAGAATTTGAGGTTGCTGTGAGCAATGACACCATGGCACTCTACCCAGGGTGACATAGTGAGACTATGTCTCAAAAAAAGAACAAGAGAATAAATAAATATATATATACACACACAAACATATATACCCACAAACTTAGTGTACATTGAACTTTTGAAAATAATTTAATTAATAATCTTTAAAACTTTTTGTGGTGCACCTAAGAACCTCTCATGGCACTGGTTGAAAATCACTATACAGGATGTAAAGTGTAGCAATGGGCTAGAAACAGGCCTTGTAAAGGAAGTCTTGGTTGGGTAGCACTTAAGTTGCAGACGTTTTGAAGAACGGGAGATGGAAATCCCCATCAGACAAGGCAGAATTGCTCTGGTTGTCCCACTGAGGTCTCAGTTCTGACTCAGACTTTTCTCTCTACAGCAAAACCAAAGCCAGAGCTCCACCTTGGTCCTCTCTGCCCTCCAGATTTGTCCAGTCAGAAATACCCCACGCAGCACGTGCCATGTAATCATCCCCCCTGGATCTTTGCATGCTTGTGTGCAGAAAGTCATGCCCAGCCGGAAAAATCATCCCCAGGGGACCAGGAGAAACAGCAAGGAGCCTCTGATGGAAGTTCCTGCAATGATAAAGCCGACAGTCAGGAGAGAGAAGGTGCCAAACCTTTGTTTGGAAGGACAAAGAAAAGGACTCTGGAAGCTTTCTCCAGGCCACCCCCACAGCAGCCAGTCGGCTCTCAGAATGATGTCAGAAGAGTGGAGCTAGAGGCCAGCCCAACCCAGATGGGGAACCCTGAGGAAACAGACCAACTGTTGAAGAGGATAGAAGTCTTGGGATTTGAAGCAGTCAACTGTGGAGAGTGTGGACTGAGCTTTAGCAAGATGACAAACCTGCTCAGTCACCAGCGGATACACTCGGGGGAGAAGCCGTATGTGTGTGGGGTATGTGCAAAGGGCTTCAGTCTCAAGAAAAGCCTGGCCAGGCACCAGAAGGCACACTCAGAGGAGAAACCTATTGTGTGCAGGGAGTGTGGACGAGGTTTTAACCGTAAATCAACACTCACCATACATGAGCGGACACACTCGGGCGAGAAGCCGTACATGTGCAGTGAGTGTGGGCGAGGCTTCAGTCAGAAGTCGAACCTCATCATACACCAGCGGACACACTCAGGGGAGAAGCCTTATGTGTGCCGGGAGTGTGGCAAAGGCTTTAGCCAGAAGTCAGCTGTCGTTAGACACCAGAGGACACACTTGGAGGAAAAGACCATCGTGTGCAGTGACTGTGGCCTGGGGTTCAGCGACAAGTCAAATCTCATCTGCCACCAGAGGACACACTCAGGGGAGAAGCCCTATGCCTGCAAGGAGTGTGGGCGATGCTTTAGGCAAAGGACGACCCTCGTCAACCACCAGAGGACACACTCAAAGGAGAAGCCCTACGTGTGTGGAGTGTGTGGGCACCGCTTTAGCCAGAACTCCACCCTCATCTCTCACAGGCGGACACACACCGGGGAGAAGCCGTATGTGTGTGGGGTGTGTGGGCGAAGCTTTAGTCTAAAGTCACACCTCAACAGACACCAGAACATACACTCAGGGAAGAAGCCCATTGTGTGCAAGGATTGTGGGCGAGGCTTCAGCCAGCAGTCCAATTTTATCAGACACCAGAGGTCACATTCAGGGGAGAAGCCTATGGTGTGTGGGGAGTGTGGGCGAGGCTTCAGCCAGAAGTCAAACCTCATCGCACACCAGCGGACACACTCAGGGGAAAAGCCGTACGTGTGCCGGGAGTGTGGGCGAGGCTTCAGCCACCAGGCAGGCCTCATCAGGCACAAGAGGAGACACTTGAGGGAGAAATCGTATGTGTGCAGGCAGTGTGGCCTGTGCTTCAGCAATAAATCAGCTTTAATCACACATAAGCGGGTACACTCCGAAGAGAAGTCTTGTGTGTGGGGGGAGTGTGGCCAAGGTTTTGTCCAGAAGTCACATCTCACCTTACATGAAATGACACACAAGGTGGAGAAGTCGTGTGTGTGCAAGACATGTAGGCAAGGTGTTCACCAAAAGTCTCATCCCAACAGGCACAGGAAGATGAAGTCTGGCCACCACAGACAGGCACTTCAGCCCAACCCTGACACCTGTTTGGGACAATCTTCTAACCCTTTATACTCTTTTTAAAAGTGACTATGCCAGGCGTGGTGGCTCATGTCTATAATGCTAGCTCTCTGGAAGGCTGAGGTGGGTGGATTGCCTGAGCTCAGGAGTTCAAGACCAGACTGGGCCAAAGCAAGACCCCATCTCTAAAAAAAAAAAAAGTAGCCAGGCATGGTGGTGGGTGCCTGTAGTCTCAGCTACTTGAGAGGCTGAGGCAAAAGAATCACTTGAGCCCAACAGTTTGAGGTTGCTATGAGTTATGATGCCACAGCACTCTACCAGGAGCAAGAAAGTGAGACTCTGTCTCAAAAAAAAAAAAAAAAAAGAAAAAGAAAAAAAAAAGTAAATATGATGGCAAGGACCAACAGTCAGAATTTTTATGCTTTCATGAAGTGGAATAGAAAATGCATTCCATAAGTGGTCAGAGGACATTTGACTTAGTTTACTTTCTTCATGCTAAGTCTTCATGTTTTGTGGCCTTTTGTTCTAAAATAAACTTAGTTCCTTTACAAACCGGTAACTTTGGCTGTATACCTCATTCTTTCCCCTGTAAAGATAGGGAGTGAAGAGTGATATAGATACCTTGAACTCTTAAGTCCGCTTCTCCACCAGAACTCCATTCCTTAGAAAACATAAGAACCAAATCATTTGTATATTTATTGGAAAGTCTGGTCCTTTGAGGAGAGAATCCAGTAACTGTATACAGAGATTTCAGGAGGGGTGGGAATCTTCCAGAAGACGTAGCTTCCTTTAGTCCAGTTTCATCTGCAGCTACCTTCTTCCCTTGGCATTGTGACAGCTCTTTCCTGCTTCTCTCCTTGCAGCTCTCAACATCTGTATTGTTGCCTTTGTAGAATCATCCCCTGACTCACTGTGTTGCTTTTCTCAGGCTTTAGTCCCTCGTCCTCCCACCTTGGGGCCCTCTTACCAGTATATCATCCTCAGCACCCAGTCTCGGCTCAGCTATGACCAAACAGAGGCTTGGGTCTCAGTTATTGCCCATATCAGACCACCAAGGATACGGATAATACCCAACCACCCCAGCTACACCAGTAACTACAGTCACACACTGCGTAACAATGTTCAGGTCAACCACATACCACATATACCACAGTGGTCCTGTAAGATTATAATAGGCTGAAAAATTCCTATCACCTAATGAGACTATAGACCAGGGGTCCTCAAATTGCAGCCTGTGGGTCACATGAGGTGGTGTGATTGCATGTGTTCCCGTTTTGTTTTTTTACTTCAAAGTAAGAAAAATGGCATTGGTATTAACATTTTGATAGGAATTGTATTGAATCTGTAGATTGCTTTGGGAAGTATGATCATTTTAACAATATAGATTCTTCCAATCCATGACAAAAAAAAAAAAAAAAGTAAGATATGTGCAGTGTGCATAAGAATTTGTTTATAGTTTGTTTTTTTTTAAACTATAGTCCGGCCTGCCAACTATCTGAGGGACAGTGAATTGGCCCCCTGTTTACAAAGTTTGAGAACACCTGCTATAGATCTTCCAGTGAGACAAGATGTGGAAGAGGCAGACAGTGATATTGATTATCCTGACCCTGTGTAGGCCTAGGTTAAATATGTGTTTGTGTCTTAGCTTTTTACAAAAATTCTAATAAGTTTTTTAAAAATTAAAATTAGACTATACTTTCAGAGATCATTTCTGCTAGGCCTAATTGTTCAGCATCAATTGACCAGCGTCAAATGACCAAAGCCATTGTCTCTGTGTCCCAGAGGTGCTACCTGTAAACAGGGACCAAGTCCATGTGTATGTTAAGTGTTTAACTCCAATTAAGTTCCCCCTCCCCAAACCCAATCCTGAATATTCCATATGCAAAGAGTGCTCAGTGGGAAAAAGGCTTACCTCAAGGTCAGTGTATCTTCTTTCCTGAGTCTGAAGCACAGGGTGAAGAAAGGAAGGTGTCTGATATGTATAGACAATTCAAGGAAAAACTAGCAGACAAGGAGCTTTTCCCCTTCAGCTGTACTCCAAAGGGGAATATTTTAAGAAAGTACCAGCGACAGTGATTGTCCTATGCACCTATTAGTTTACAAGCCACTAAGAGTATCAAGTTTGAGAATATGGCCTGGTAAAATGGAAGATAAAAATGAATAGATGAAAGGACAGACATCCTTTAATGTTGATGGCACACTGCGCTGAACACGCGTACTGCTTGGAGGAACGCACAGCACTCCCCTCAAGCAGTTCCCAGACTAGTGCACTGCCTGGCTGGAAGCTTTGGGAGGTTGTGATAACTTACTGTTGAATCAGTATTTGCTCTTCATGCCTGCTGTCTTCTCTCCCATCACCATTTCCCCCTTTCTTCCTGGCCTGCTTTATTGATTTCCAGGAAGCCCTGGCTTCCTGCTGCCCTTCTGAGATCTTATTCCACTCATGCTGAGATGGAAAGCTGAGTTGTCTGTGTCCACTGAGGCACAGCCAAAAAGAGGTGGCCTTTGCATGGGAAGGCCTTCACATACCAGGAGTAGAGTGGGTTCTAGTGATGTTCACAGTGAAAATTTTCCAACTGTTATGCCATGAGCAGGAGAAGATCCAGATTTTATGGGACTGGAAGCTTGACCTATTTAGGAAAACTTCTTTAATAAAAAGAATATGTTAAAAAAATTAGGTACGGGGCTTTGGAAGGGGCCCTGAAGATCAAGCTTCATTAGATTTGTAATAAATCCACCTCTGGCTATAACTGAAAACTGGTGCTTCAATGTGGGTAAAAAGGTAGATCTCAAAAGGTAAATCAGCACATTAAGACAAATGTTGATCTGCAGGGTAATTATGTCTGAAAGTTTATTTGGTTGGGTCAAAGTGTGACCTTTAAGATAGCTTCTCAGCTAACATTTTTCTAAAGATGAGGCCTGGTGACCCTGGTTATATAGGAAATGACAGGTTCTGGTTCATAGGCCAACTGTGGACTCTGGAATGGGCAGGATATGGACCCCATCCAGGGCATAATTCTGGCTGGTTGCTTGCCTGTGGGCCCAAGACTTCCTGCATCTCTCGGGAGACCTGACAGACTTGGATTTTCGGGGGTCTGAGCTGCCTTCACAGGTCCCATCAGGTCTAGCAAGCCTCACTGCTCCTCTCCCTCTGATGTTTGTGTCTGGAATTTCATCATCTTTAGCTGAGACAAAATTAATCCTTGGTACACAAAGTGAGCTTAAAACTTAACGTTATTTTTATAAGATACCCCTCATGGAATATGATCCTATCCACAGGATCTAATTTATCCCTTTTTTTTCCTCATTATCATCTGTTTGCATCCTTAGGGCTATCATATAGGATCATGTTGGCCTTATCCCATGTCTTTCATAAACCATGTTGGTTTGGGGTAGAAGAATCACCATGTAATTTATTGTCCAAAATGGGACTTTTGAGGAAGGGGATGCTGTTAGTACTTACTCCAGGCCAACAGACATAAACCAGAGTTGTCCCAAGCAGAGTGGGATACATGATCTCCCTAGTTATGGGTTACTTGATCTAGATGGTTTGTAATATGCAGACTGACTGCATATATGTTTGTGTACGTCTATGTGTAGACCACCTTTTAAGAGGGGCTCATATTACTGGATCAGGCCTGAAGGAAGTACGGATGACTAGTCTGTTAACATGCTTTTCTAAAACTGCTTCACTTGTTAATTCATTTCCTCCTTCATTCATTGACTGTTTTTGTTCCTTTCCATTCACTTTGTACTCATTTTTTTCATTAAATTTTGCATTTATTTTGAAAAAAATTAAAATTAGAAATGGGTTTATAAGAGAAGGATATGAGAAAATACCTTTGTATGGTTGCACAAAATGTGTGTCTTAAGCTAAGTGTTATTACCAAAGAGTCAAAAAGTGAAAAATATAAAGTAAAAAAGTTACAGTAAGCTAAGTTTAATCTTTTATTGAAGAAAAAAATTATAAATTTAACATAACCTAGTTGTGCAGTCTTTATAAAATCTACAGTAGTTACCAGTAACGTCCTAGGCCTTCACATTCACTCACCAACTCACTCAGGGCAATTTCCAGTCCTGAAAGCCATGTGCATGGAAAGTACCCTATACAGTTGTATTATTTTTCATCTTTTATATTGTATTTTACTATACCTGTTCAATGTTTAGATACACAAATATGATTGTGTTACAGTTGCCTACGGTATTTGGGGTAGTCACATGCTATACAGGTTTGTAACCTAGGAGCTCTAGGCTTATGCCATATATCCTAGGTGAGTCACAGGCTACACCATCTAGGTTTGGGTAAGTGCATTCTATGATGTTCACACAACAATGAAATCATCTAACAGTTTCTTAGACATTATTCCTGTTATTAAGTGACACATGATTCTATATGATAATCTTTAACAATGTGTCTTTCTCAGCCTTCCAGTAATAGGGATAAGACTTTTGAAACCACACTCCCAAATCAGTCCTACAATTCCAGGCTTTAGGACTTTGAATCATGCTCCTCGGCACTATCCCAGGACCTATTCCTTTGCCAATCATCCATCCATTAACTGAGCTAAAGATCCTTCACCACACACCCTCAGTAGTTCTCCAGCAGGGTTAATCGCATTTCTCAATCATACCTCCCATGTTGTCTTCCATGGCAAAGTAATTTTGCTCAAAATAAGTGGCTCTTGAAGTGAAGATCATCTCAAGGGTTAGAGCCTTTTATTTTAAGACTTCAAAAGGATTAAAGTGTGTGCTCCTGGGACAATACACAAAGTGGTTTCTGAATTTTTTTTTTTTATTATTAAATCATAGCTATGTGCATTGATATGATCATGAGGCATCATACACTAGTTTCACAGACCAGTTGACACGTTTATATCACCATGGTTAACATAGCTTTCCTGGCAATTTCACAGTTATTGTGTTAAAACATTTACATTCCACACTCACTAAGTTTCACATATACCATGGTAAGATGCACCACAAGTGTATTCTCACCAAATCCCCCTCATTCCACCCACCTCCTCCCTCCCTCCCCTCCCTTTCCCCATTCTCCCTATTCCTAGGTTGCAAATGGGTTACAGCATTCATGTGAAAGCCCTAAATTAGTTTCATAGTAGGGGTGAGTACATTGAATACTTTTTCTTCCATTCTTGGGATACTTAACTAAGAAGAATATGTTCCAGCTCCATCCATGTAAACACAAAGGAGGTAAAGTCTCCATCTTTCTTTAAGGCTGCATAATATTCCATGGTGTACATATACCACCATTTATTAATCCATTCGTGGATCGATGGGCACTTGGGCTTTTTCCATGACAATTTTTTGTACAAATTGTCTGCAACTGTAACACAATCATATTTGTGTATCTAAACATTGAACAGGTATAGTAAAATACAATATTGAAAAAATACAATAATTTGTACAATAATAAATACAATATGACAATTCCATGCTTTTTCCATAGCAATTGTGAATAGGGCTGCAATAAATATTCTGTTACAAATGTCTGTTGTGATATGATTTTTGGTCTTCTGGGTATATGCCCAGTAGAGGAATTACAGGATTGAATGGTAGGCCTATTTTTAGATCTTTAAGTGTTCTCCATATATTTTTCCAAAAGGAATGTATTAATTTACATTCCCACCAGCAGTAAAAAGTGTTCCCTTTTCTCCACATCCACGCCAACATCTCTGGTCTTGGGATTTTGTGATATAGGCTAGTCTTACTGGAGTTAGATGATATCTCCAAGTAGTTTTGATTTGCATTTCTCTGATGATTAAAGATGATAAGCATTTTTTCATACGTCTGAAGGCTGCGCGCCTGTCTTCTTCAGAGAAGTTTCTCTTCATATCCCTTGCCCAGCCTGCGATGGGATCTCTTGTTCTTTTCTTGCTAATGTGTTTGAGTTCTCTGTGGATTCTGGTTATTAAACCTTTGTCAGAGATATAACCTGCAAATATCTTCTCCCATTCTGAGAACTGTTTGCTTGCTTTACTTACTGTGTTCTTGGCTGTGCAGAAACTTTTTAGTTTGATCAAGTCCCAGTAGTGTATTTTTGAAGCTGCTTCAATTGCCTGGGGGGTCCTCCTCATAAAATACTC
>CAUYPK010027790.1:0-28361 GCA_963574355.1 Loris lydekkerianus
GTGGTACCATGCCATTGGCCCAACCCTGTCACGCACCTCATCCCCCGCCTTCTTTCCCCGCCCCTTCCCCATGCTCTATATAAGTGGCTGCTTGACGCAATAAAGTTGAATTCCTGCTTAAAAAAAAAAAAAAAGTTTTAAAAAGGTAAGCGAGAAATAATATTTTACATAATGTTGGCCAACTGCCTCGTCAAAGGCCATTAAAAACAAAAAGTTACCCAAGTGAAGAAGAGCTGGGAAATTCTCTCCTGGGTCTCCTCTGCCTTAGGCGAGGCCAGGAATCTTGATGTGCTGAGCAGATTCCAGCACTAACAGGTGCCTTGCACGCAACGCTGCTTCTCCTCACACTCAGCCTAAGCCACACCAAGGCCGACTTTGACTGTATGCAGTTTGCACCTGTATGCAGTGTTTCTGAGTAAGAAAAAACACTGTACATAACGGCTTCCCTCAGTCATTCCCGAAAGACAGGCTGTTATCTCCATTTATGCACAAAGAAACAAGCATTAAAAAAAAAGAAAAGAAAAGAAACAAGCATGAGATAAGAAAGGTGCCCGGGATCACTCAGATTCCAAGTAGAAATCAAGGTCCAAGCATGACCTTGCCTGGCTCAAAGTTTAGGGGTTGATATATTTTTCCAATATACCTCACTTTTTCCAAATACCAAACTGTGGATTGACTACTAAAGTCATTATTGCTTATAGAAAAATAAACTTTCTCTAGCAAAAATGTACATCATGACAGTAGCAAGGAACATAACACGCGCTCGATAAATGCCAGCCCTCCTCATTGTCATTGTTCAGAGATTTAGTCTCTCCCTACAGTTGTCAACAAAACAAACAGAACGTCCCAGCAAAGTAAGTTTGAGTCTGACCCTGAGAGAGAGCATGGATCCACAGTTCCTATTAAATGTCCAATGGATTTTAATTTTGAAGCTATAAAGTGGAGCAATAAAATACCCAGGAAAATAGCTCAATGCGTTTCTTCTTCTTAAAAAGAGAAATAACAGGATCGTTGCAGTAACGAAAAATCGATGTTTAGTAGGTTTGGAAAGCTTCACTCAAATTAAAGTTTTCCAGGGGTGAGGTGTATAAAAACAGAGATTGTCCTCTTCCTGCCCTGGCTGAATATGTTTAATCATCACATTTTTAAAATCAAAACTACTTTTTTTATACTTTGATTCAGTGGGCTGTGTTCATAAGTTCTTCAGAGCAAACTTCCCTCCCTCCAGACCCTCCTGTGTTTATGCAGGTAGCTGCCACCAGCCACCCGCTGTGAGCACCGGCCCACAGACGCTCAGTGCAGGGCCCTAAACTCGGTGATGGGGCTGCAGGGTGCAGAGAAACCCTACCCGTGTGGGACCATTTCTCCATTTTACAGGTGAAGAAAATGCTCTCAGAAATCAAATCCTTTGAGGGGACAGGGATGAGGCAGAGGGAAGCCAAGTGGGTCAAAAATAAACAAACGGCTGAGCCTATGACATAGCACAGTGACCAAGGCCAGGCAGGGCATTAAGGTAGGGACAGTGAGGAAGGACTCCATTCTTCCCACCAGGGAGGGGCAGAAGCACCAGAGAGGCTGCATAGCACTGAAGGCCAAGCCACGGGCGGCCAGCCTGGGGACAGCTTGCTGACCAGTATAAAAGTGTGGATTTTATTCGAAGCGCTACCAGGGAGTCCTGGGCAGGGTCAGCACCAGGCCTGTACTGTCTCTCAGCTCCAGTCCTTGGCTCCGTCTCCCTGATTACACATGGGCTCCCATTTCCAGCAGCTCAGAGCACAGTGAAAGGTCACTAGGGGCTTCTGGGGGAAGAGAAACAAGGCTTTCTCCAATAAGACCTTAAGAATCCCTTTCTGTCATCTGAAACATAACGCAATAATGACGAAACCCTCCCCTCTCCTTAGTTTCCTATTGCTGCGTAACAAATAATCACAAACTTCGGCCTCAGCGTGACACCACCCATGTTTTATCTCTCACTTTCTGTAGGTCAAAGTCCAGGCGTGGCTGAGCCAACTTTCCAGCTCAGCATCTCACAAGACTAACATCAGGGTGTTGGCCAGGCTGATTCCTGCCTGGACCTGGGGGTCCTCTTTCAAGACCACATGGTTGTTGGCAGAATTCAACAACCATGGGCAGGCTGCCAGCAGGAGGTCCTCCTAACCCAGGTGGCTGCCCCGAGTTCCTTGGCCTGAGGCCCTGCTACAGGCCCCAGGCTCTCTGAACTCTTCTGTCCCTCACCTCTAGACCTACATGCACAGGGCTCAGACGATTAAGTCAGACACATCCACGCAATGTCTTTCATATTAATTCAAAGTCAACTGATCAGTAACTTTTATTATACCTGCAAAATCCCTCTTGCCATGTAAGCAAACACAATCATAGCCTAACACCAGAAAGCAGGCAGGGGGCCTTCCTTGCAGCCCTGCTCTCCATGTCCCCCTATTTTGCATGCTACATGGATGCTGGTTCCCTTTCAGGTTCTCCATTCCTTCCCTAGCACATCCCACTCTGGACTGCTCCCAACATCTTAAGCAACTTCATGCCCCCAAGCTTTTATCCATGCAGTTCCCTCTGCAGTGATCACCTTTCCCTGCCTAGGGAGTTGCATCCTAAACTCACGGAAGGCTGACTCAGGACTGCTAACCCCCTCTCTGGTCTGGAGTGACAAGCAGAAGCAAGTGCCGGAGAGGCCTCCGTCCTAGAGTCAGAAGTCGCCTCAAAGAACTAAAAGTAGACCCACCATTTGGTCCAGCAGTCCCACTACAGAGTATCTATCTAAAGAAAAACGTTTATCAAAAAGACACTGCACTTGAAAATATATAGTAGCACAATTTATAATTGGAAAGAGCTGAGATCAACCCAAGTGCCCATCAATTCACAGTGGATTATTAAAGTTTGGTATAGGTATACTGGGGAGTACTACTCAGCCATAAAATGGATGAATTAAGGCCTTTTGCTGCAATTTGGATGGAACTAGAGACCATTATCCTAAATGAAATATCTAAAGAATGGAAAAACAAACACCACATGCACATGAACTTGCACTGATGAGCACTCGTGTGGGCAAAGGAACGTAACACACTGGAAATCAAGCAGGAGGGAGGGGAATGAAAATCTACCTACCGGTCCCTGCCCCTTCTCCACAATAAAAAAAAAAAAAAAAAAAAAAAAAAGAAAATCTACCTACCGGGTAAAATGAACACTCTCTGGGTAATGGGCACACAGCTACAACTCAAGCATTACAAAAGCAATCCATGTAACCAAAAACATTTGTACCCCCTTAACTTTAAAACAATTTAAAAAAGAACAACAACAAAAAAACACCCCGAAAACAAAACCAGTCACCTCCTGGAGCCTGCCCTCATGGAGTGCCCTTTGTACCAGGCCAGATTATAATCCTCACTCACTAAATGCAGATGTCATATGCTGGTAGGAAATTACCCTGCTCCCCACCTCCGGAGGAGTGTACAGTAGGCCTATGTGAGTTCTGAAAATCGGCTGAATTATCTACATTTATAAATCAATAGTATCTCATAAAAATTGGGTTTCCAGTCTCTCTTCAAAATTGGTGAGTGAAGTGAGGCAGACCGTGGGTGCAAGGTATGAATATGTGACCTCGTCCTCCCCAACACACCTTCGTGACCTCCAGACACCTGAGCTCCTGCAGCCCGGCACATGCCTGGCTCTTGTTTTCTGTCCCCCATCCTTCTTTCCTTGCCCAGGTGTATTTATATTTGCTTGTCCCTGAAGATCTCACTGCTACAGCTTGGACCAGTCAACGTGGTGATATAGTCCCTACTGAAGCCTTAATCTCATACCTTCTTGGGACTTGTATATCTATATAGAGGCTTCTAGAGATTGTGTCCACCCTGAGCCAGCTCTGTGAGTCTGTAACAGGCAGCCCGGAGGGTACACGATGCCCCCAGCTCTGCCATACACATGGCATCTTGCCCCACACTCAGATGCAGGACGTGGAATCTCCCACTGGAGCATGGACAGACGCGGACCCACCCCTGACACAAGCACCCGGAAGGGGGAAGGCAGCAGGGGGAGGGAGGGCTCAGTTTCCAGAACAACTGCCTCATGGACATGGCCATGGAGTATGAGCTGTGGTCTCAGGGGAAAAGTCACATTTCTGCGCCTTTCATTGGTTTAGTTTTCATGATAGTCAATTTTGTGTGTCTAAGGGGCTGGGCCCAGAGAAGCCAGACAGCTGGTGAAACGTCATTTCCCAGTGTGCCTGTGAGGAAGCTTCTGGAAGAGATGATGCTTAGACTAAGGGAGATGCACCCTCGGCATTGTGGGTGGGTACCATCTCATCCATCCAGAACAAAGGCTGGGGAAAGGGAGACTAGCGCTTTCTTCTTGAGTTAGGACAGCCAGCCATTCTCTCCTGCACTGGGACATCAGAGTTCCTGGTTCTTGGGCCTTCGTCCTCAGACTGAGTTAACCACCAGCCTTCCTGAGTCTCCAGCTTGCAGATGGCAGGGCCTCTCAGCCTCCATAATCACGTGAGCAACTGCTACAGCAAATGCCCTCACATACAAACATACATATAGATGGGCTCTTTTTCTTTCTTTCTTTTTTTTTTTTTTTTTGCAGTTTTTGGCTGGGGCTGGGCTTGAACCCGCCACCTCTGGTATATGGGGCCAGCGCCCTACTCCTTTGAGCCAGAGGTGCTGCCCAGATGGGTTCTGTTTCTTTGGAGAACCCTGATGATAGTTTTTACAAAAGGTTCACAAACTAAACAAAAAAGGATACAGGATTTCCTTTAATGACCATTCACACACTTCATGCAGATTGTATGTAAAATTAGTTTTCCATTTTGAAAAATAGGTTAAAAGTGGTATTAAATGTACAGAGTAACATGTTAAACTTTACCTGTGGTGTCAGGATTTTTTAGATTCTCAATTGGGGAATAAAAACAAGTCTAGAACTACTAATTCTAGATCTGGCTTGACGGCACGCTGCAACCTTTTTACTTTTCCAAGGCTGATGCTGTGATATCGATGTTCCTTCTTAATAAAAGCAATGCTGGTTCTCATACATATCTGAATATATACATTTAAAATTACTCTTGCCAACACCAGTAACCTACAAGCAGCTAACTACACCTGAGTTCCTTAGTAAGCTCAATATAACCATAGCCCCTGACTATGCATATTTGTTGTAAAGTCATAACGCCCACCCAGTGCTGGGTAAAGTCTGATTGAACTATAAGGAAAACCAAATCAAACCATGTGTGACATCCATGTCTAGCGCACTTCTTTAAGTGTGTTAAAAAATCCAGCCTCCTCCCATCGGAAAGCAGAAGAGTTCTGATTTTTTTTAAACATCCTTTGTGAAAATAACCTGAAAATGTTGGAATCAGAACAAGCCTGCACCTGAACCCCACCGCGTGCCTGTAAGTTGGGTCTGATGACATATATGAAGCTGGTAACTAGCACAGAGGACTTGAATGTGCCAAAGACATGACAGCTATTTGCAAATATTAAAAGGAGTATCTTCAAGAGGCCTTATAAAATCAGGATGGCCAAACTGCTTTCGTTCTTCTGTTCTGCCTAATATATCCATTATAAGAGATTGCTATTAGACGCTCACTGACAAAATTATAGTATTTTTTTTTTTTTTTTTTTTTTGATGCTCTGAAATTGAGCTATAAAATAAATGGACATTGCATTTGGAGAAATGAAAAGAAAACCCATTTTGCCAGAGTGGAGATAATATTCTCTGACCTGAAGCTTGGATATAGCTGATTTTGAGTGCACCAGAATATGGTAAAAAGTAATAAGACTTTGTTTGGAGAAGCAACTAGTAACTACTAAAAAATCCTGATATTGGTCTGGCTTTCAGGTATTGGTATCAAAAGGAAAAGCATTAGTACTACCTACGCCTGCCTTTTGTACATAATAAAAGATAAAGCCCTGGGTTTTAACCTTTCCTATTTGAGGCTGCCTCCTAGGCCAGTCAAGACATTCATGGGGTACCTGGAGGTGCCTCGCTACATGCAATCCCTACCATGAACCCATGAGCTTGACTTTCATCTCTGTTTGTGCTGGAGTTCATTTGCAACTTTGTGGTAAGTGTATAGTGAAAAGAGTGACCCTATAGTCATAAGGGAAAGGGAAAGCTATTTTGGATTAAACATCTGCAATAGGAAATTTAAAACACTAAATTTTCAAATATTCAACTTATAATTTTTAAGCATCGCTGCCTGTATTTCTGAATAAACGTGTCTTAATAAAGATGGTATAAGTAGAACCAAATTTTTAAACCTACAGACTTAAAGAATGAAGATTAGGCCTAAGATTTTTCCTTCCTACTGCTTAACAAAAGGCAGAGGGGTGACGGTGCCACCCTCTAGGCAATGCGGGGCCTCTACTGAACTCTGACCACATGCTGTGTGCATGCCTGCCAGGAGAGTGGGGAGCCAAGACCCCATTCTTGGCAAAGGAAAGCACCCCAGAAAAAGTGAAAAACTAAAAAGTAAGCCGAGTGAGTTGGAAGAAAGAAAAGTGAGCTAGTTCACATTTAAGCTAGCCATTGCTAGCAAGCTTCCTCCCTTTTCTGAAATTCTAAGCCATTGGGGATACAGCTTACAAACACCCTGCTGGGTCTGTGAGCACTCTGAGGAGAGTAAGGCCATAGAAGAGATTATGGCAACTCCTAGAAAAAATGCATCTTCTAGGGCATTTCCTGCCCATTAAACAGGCAAAGCAGATACCCATTGTGGAGATTTGTACTTGCCTGGGGCAGAGACCAAGGGAGTAGCTCAAGTTCTGAAATATGGACAGAAGAGTTTATATCCCTTATTGTAGAGGAAAATCCTCTGTGGTGGTGATGGGAGGACAATGCCTCCCTCCCACTGATCCCTCAGAGGAGATTAACGCTGATGGCGTTTTACTCCACAGAGAAGTAGGGAGCTTAACACCTCTGTAGAAATCTGCATGTGTGACCTCAAGCAGGAAGCTCTCCCAATACAAGGCTCAGATTTCAGATTTCTGAAGGCCACCCTTAAGATTAACTATAATAACAATAGGAGCTGATATGATCAACCCAATAAACTGCTGACGTCTTTGTTCCCTCCCTCATCTTACCCTCTGGGAAAATAGACTTCAAAAAAATCAGAGTGGAGCAAACACTTTTCTTCTGGGCCATTGCTGGAATCCCACGACAGGCCAGGGACCCCTGAGCTCCCACTTTTAATTCTACTCTATGTCTTTGTCTTTCTTTACCGTCACTTCTAACTCTATATTTCTTCAGTCAATCACCAACAGTTTACACAGGTCTCAGCAGACGCTGCTCTCGGGGAGGAACCCCAACACACACCTGCAATCCCAGCTACAGGTAGAGTTATAATCAGCTCCACTTGTCCCAAAGAGAAAATGGGGCTTAGAAACACAGGCAACTCAGTCCAGGTTGCATACTTTTGCTGGGTCACCAAGGGGGTCAAATGCACGCAGACACCTGAGGGTGCATCCTCAGAACCTCCTTACTTGGGGCAACGCCTTCACGTACTCCTGGGAAGTCATCCACACAGGGGTGCTCCAGATGCACCGGGTAAACAACCGGGCCCACGGTCAGCCGCACGGACCTCTGTTTTACTTTCAGGTATATACGTGGGCTTCTCCCTTTGCACGCTTACTCTGCCCATTCTGTGCATTTGTTTTCAGGGATTAAACATGATCACATATACGGGCATCCTCGAAAAGCCGAAAGAAGTTCTACAAATATAAGGCAGCATTTGAAGAGAGCCCATTTAAGAAATCAGAAACCTGAACATTTAAGAGGCGAAGCAACTTGCTGAGCCCTGAATAGCAACTCGGGGGCAGAATCGGCAATGGAACTTGATGCACCTATTTCTTGCAACTTCTTAGGTTTCTTCCAGTGGCACAAAAAGGTGGACAGGCTCCCTGTGGGCTCCTACTGACCGTGACAGGAGCACCGGGGAAACACAAAGACGATGGACATCTTAAATGCAGGTGAAAACTATTCAGACGAGGCACAGGAAAGGAAATAACTTCTCTTTACCTGAGGATCTGAAAACAACAGTCCCGTCACTCCGTGTTTCACCACGGCAGCGTTCCCAGGGATGTTCCTCGCCAACACAGGGACTTCCAAATCCATCGCCTGAGGGAGAATGGAGAAAGAAGACGGGGGAGGTGAGCTTAAGCCCTTCTGTGGTAGGACGGGGACCCACGTGTGGAATCACTCCTTGGGTTAACTGGACTTCAGGTGCTTCACACGCACACAAAAAAACCTCACCAAAATCACATCCCAATCAACACTGCATTTTCAAATACAACTGAATTTTAGTTACTTTACTGTCTCTGGAAGCTCCAAAACACTAAATCCTGTAATAGTTTGATGTAATTATTGCCAGGTTACAGAGAAAGTCCTCTCTGCCAATGTTCCTTTGACGCTTCTTCACTGACTTACGGAGTATACATGTTTAATTACCATCATCATTTTCTCTGATGAGTAATTTTCTTCCAGCACAGGCAGAGTGAATACCACAAGGACCAGTGTGTCTCTCTGGCATGCAGACAAAAGCAAGCAGGAACATGAGTTATCCTGATTATTCATGAAGCTGGTCTCCTTTCTCAAGGGCCTGGGGGTCAGGACGCAAAGTCCCACACACAGCTCGGCAGTGAGGCCACAAGAGGATGCCCAGAGAGACAAGGTGCAGGGCTGGCCTCATCTGCCTGGTCCCAAGCACGCAGGAGCTGGCTTCACTGCATCCTGCTGTCCACAGTGGATGGTTTTGCAGTTTCAAAGAATAATGGTTGTAATAGACTGTAACACACTAAATTTAAACATTTAGAATTGGAAAATCATCCCTCAGTAACTTCCTGCTATAATGACAGATTCGGGGATGGGGGATCCCCAGAGCATGTTCCCCAACTTATGATGGTTCACTTAGGACTTTTCACCTTGATGATGCTGTAAATGATTCTCACTCAGTAGAAACCACAATTTGTGCACCCAGATCACCTCCCATTCTTATTTTCAGTCCAGTGTTCAATAAATTACATAATAGTCAACACTTTGTTGTAAATTAGGCTTTGTGTTAGATGGTTTTGCCCATTTGGAGACTAATGTGAGTATTCCGAGCACGTTTAAAGAAGGCAGGTCTAGACTATGATGGTCTGTAGTCAGATGTATTAAATGCATTTTAGAATTACAATATTTTCAACTTATGATGGGTTTATTGGGGTGTAACCTTATTATATGTTGAAAGGCGTCTGTATTCACAAATCCCAAAATACCACCCCACAGATGACTTATCAGTTACAAAGGAGGAATCTGTCACTGTGTTCCAGAAGGTTGCCATCATGCTATTCCTGAGCAGATGCAGTGGGAGGTACACACATCACCTGCATGGACTTCCAGAGAGCAATCTAAATCCAACCGTGAGGACATGCACCAGGCAAATTCAGGGCATGGTGTGTCCTGAGGACAAGTGACTAGGGCTCTTCCCAGCACTCAATATGTTGAAGCAAAGGGGATCTAGATGGGAGGAGAATAATGCTACCCAGAGCTAAATGCCACACATGAATGTTACATGGCCTCTGGCGGTAAATATGGTAGCTTTATCTTCCTTTAAGGACACGTTTTAGCTGCATAGAACCAGTATTTTGATTTGCTTATTACGGACTGCCCTGAATAGGGGATAGGTAAGGTCCAAGGGACAAGCAAGTTCTCTTCTTTGCAACCAATAAGTTTCTCTTATTGTGTAAAGCTGTACAGCTTGTGGCTGTTTTTTGTCTAAAGCAGCATCATTCCCCTCCACACACACACATCATGTTGCTCTGCTGACTCTACAAAACTTGCCGTTTCTTCCACCAGATTCTCCCCCCACAAATCTTACTGTGACCAGCTTTTCTCATCATTGAGGTCTCAGCTCACATGCCACATTCTTGTCGTGTTAGTTTCGTGGGGCTATAGTAACAAAGCATCAGAGGCTAAAATTATTCAATGAAAGTTCATCTCTCAATCCTGGAGGCCTGAAGTCTGAGACCAAGGTGTCAGCAAGGTGGGTCCTTCTGAGGCCTGTAAGGGGCAGGTCTGTTCCAGGCCTCTCTTGGGCGGGGAGGTGGCCATTTCTGCTCCGTGCCGGTTCCCTCTCTGCACATCTGTGTCTGGATCCGAATTTCCACCTTATAGGGACACCCATAGTACTGGGTCAGGGCCCACACTCACAACCTCACTTTGTCTCCAAACACGTTCATTCACATTCTGAGATACTGGACATTAGGGCACCAATACATGAACTTGGGGAGGGGACACAGTTCAGCCCAAGGGTCCCACCACCACTTCCCCGGCCACTTTTCAGACTTGGGCCCTACCATGCCCTGCTGCCTTACCAAGTTTGACAACTGTATACCCACAGACCCATTGGCTCGTTTTCTGTGTCTATCTCAGCCCTTTTGTCTGTGCCCAACAAGGACATCAGCACATAACAAGGCCTTTAGGCGTCTGTCCCGCACTGCCTCCTGAGGCCGTGCCAGCCAGCAGCAGGTGCACAGTACACTGTGAATCCATTCACCCGCCAAGTACCTACTGTGTGGGCAGTGGGGGTGGATTGGGGGCCCTGCCTTCAGGGAAAACCACAGCTCAGCACAAGAGCTGCAACATGCCCTGGGGTAGAGAGTGCAGAGAGGAATGTGGAAACCGAGCGCTGTACAGTTACAACTAACTAAGACTAACAAAATGTGCTTTTCCCAAAAGCAGCACCTTAAGAAGAAACTCCCAGGACACAACAATGGTGTGAAGCTGCCTTGACGAGAAGGAGGCTGTCATGGTGTGCATGAGACGGTGACAGGGAGGGAGCGCCTCCACAGGGGACACACCCTGTGACTCAGCAGGGACAGAGATTTGTCGGTGAGTCACAGACTCAGAACAGAGAGCAGTTCAGACTTGGCGTCAGCACTTGATTCTGGGACTAGGACAAGTGAAATGTCAGAACAAAAGACGTGTCTAGCACCTGCCTGTATTTGAACTCAACTTACTTGATTCATTTTTTCAAAGATTTTAACTGGTAAGTAAAACTGTATATATTTACAGTGTACAGCAGAGGTTTTAATACATGTGTGCATTGTGAAACGGCTAAATCAAGATCATTATCACACGCATTACTTCATACTTTTTTTTTTTTTTTGTGGCAAGAACACTTAAATCCCTCTCAACAGTTTCCCAGGGTACAACGCATTGTTAACTACAGTTGCTGTGATGTGCAACAGCACAATCTTTAGGTGGGGGGAAGTGGGTACCTGTCTTCTGTATTTATGGTTTTAAGCTTCAGGGTAATTCTGCTGCATGTCCAAGGCTGAAAACCATCCTATCTACATTTCTTGCCGAAAGGTTAGCTTGTATTTCTTTTCTTTTTTTTTTTTTTTTTCCCTTTTTAAAAAATTTTCAGATTAATATGACAGCACAGGTGTTTAGGTTACACTGTTTTCAATTCTAAGGTAAAGTTCAAGTTGTAGTTGAGCCCTTCACCCAGAGGGTGTGCTGACACCCTCACACTATGCACATCAGGTGAGGTGGTTAGCTTGCATTTCAACGGCCTGGACTGTGTCCAGTCAAGTGACCGTGACCGCTGTGTGTCACAGAGATGATGCCAGCCTGGATGTGACCCAGACATACAAGCATGGAGCACATGGACCTCACATCATCAAGGTCAGGGTGTTTCTCAGTGGGACTGCCAGTGGCATTCTGGGTACAATCCTTTGATGCAAGGACTGTCACCTTGAATGATACTCCACCTCCCTGTAGATGCCTCCTCCCCAAGCCCCAAACAAATGCCAGTAGCATCTTCCAAATTATAACAGCCTAGAAAGCCCTTCACCTTCCCTAGTAGGTAGGGCATGGTACTGCCATGCACATACACACATACCCTGGAAGTAGTCAAGGTCAAAATGACACATAATCGCATTGTCTTTTTTTCTTTTCAAATTTTTTTTTATTGTTGGGGATTCATTGAGGCTACAAGAAAGCAGGTTACACTGATTGCATTTGTTAGGTAAAGTCCCTCTTATAATTGTGTCTTGACCCCAAAAGGGGTGGCACACACAGAGACCCCCCCCCCGCCCGCCCCCCCCCCCGCCCCGCCCCGCCGCCGCGCCCTCTCCATGTGTGACTCACCTTTTAGGATCAAGACACAATTATAAGAGGGACTTTACCTAACAAATGCAATCCGTGTAACCTGGTATCTTGTACCCTCAATGAATCCCCAACAAAAATAATTAATATTTGCGTTTTCACTAGAAGTTTAATCGTGACTATAAAGACACCAAAGCAAAGATTTGGCACAGACAACCAAATGGCTCCCATATTTATTATTCTCTTCTTCCTAGTTATAGAATCCCTGAGATGAAACCGGGCATGTGGCTGCCTACTCAGAGAATACAAATCTCAGTCTTCCTTGCAGCTGGGTGTGACCAGTAGATCAACTCCTTTCTAATGAGATTGGAACAAAGAATGGGGTTCAGTGTTCAGATCACATCCATCATAAAGGCAGCTGTTTGCCTTTCACTTCCTTCTTTTCACCTTCGGGCATGCTGGTGAACCAGTTTCTACCATGGAAATGCCTCTTAGGGCAGAACAACACCAATTCCTGAATGACTGGGGAGGAGAGTTGCCCATCAGCCCTGAATCACCCACCTGCTTCTGAACATTGTCTGGAGCGAAATCTCTTCTATCTCGTATAAACCAATGTATTTGGAATCTTTTTCTTCCAGCACATTGGTTTATATCATAACTGACAGCATCACCATCCTTATCATATGTACTGCGTGAGTACTATGTTCAAAACTTTTATTATTTTCAATCATGTATATTTATCAGAGACCATCTCCTTCAAAGACTTAGAAATTTTTTTTTTTTCCTTTTAAAAGGCTCCTATGACTACTTGCTTTGTGGGGATTATATTAAATAATACAATAAAGTGATTATACAATTTTTTTTTTTTGCAGTTTTGGCTGGGCTGGGCTTGAACCCACCACCCCCGGTATATAGTGCTGGCGCCCTACTCCTTTGAGCCACAGGCGCCGCCCAATCTTGTTAAATATAAAAGCATTACAAATAGAAACTCATTATATATATATTTTTTTTTCTTGAGACAGAGTCTCACTCTGTCACCCTGTGAAGACTGCTGTGGCATCCTAGCTCCCAGCAATCTCAAACTCATGGACCCAAATGATCCTCCTACCTCACTCACCCTTCCAAGCAGCCAGGACTACAGGTGCCTGCCATAATACCTGACTAGTTTTTCTTTTTGGTAGAGACAGGGTCTCACTTAGGATCACCTCAAACTCCTGAGCCCAAGCAAAGCCACTTGCCTTGGGCCTCCCAGCGTGCTAGGAATGACAGTGTGACCCACTATGCCTGGCTCATTATATCATTCTTGAGCTCACAATTCAAGATAGCAGTGATTTAATGATATTTCTGCAAACATTGCTGGCTAATTTGGCCCATCTGCCAGGTACCATGCTCTTGCTTCCAGAATAATTGGTCTTTCAGGTACTGTATGTAACAGTAGGAGGGGATAGTAAAGTGTAATGAGGCACATATCCTTTCAATCATTCCATAGAAGGGGCAGCTTACTTTATTGTGTATAAAGTTGGCTTTAATTATTTGAGAGATTGATCTACTTAAAAGAGACTTTATTAAGTTACCTGATAAAATGCTACTGTCTCATTGCATATGTCCTTCATTTATTAATGAAAAGGCAAACCTAACTAAACCTATACCGTTGGCCTATCATTTTGTTAATTTTATTCTCTCACTTTACTCCTCTCAAATTATTTAAGGAACAAAGTTTTTCTGTCCACTGAAACATTAATTGGTTACCCACTGCATACAGAACTTACCCTGAAGGAATGTCCACATTTTCATACATACCTTATTTGACTTTACTACAACATGGGACACGTTAGCCACTCCCTCCTTGAAATTTTCTCATCCTCTGACTGCTATGACTCTTTTTCCTGGTTTGCATCCAAACTTCCAGCCTTCTTTATTGGTTGTCTTCCATTTCTTAAATACTGGAGAGCCCCAATGTTTCTTCTGGAAATTTCTCTTCACACCCTCATTCTTAGCCTTTTCTTGGACTTACGGAACTCCCAGAGAATGTCATAAAATCCTGGAATCTTCTAAGGGGAGGGCATGTTGTACATAATTTTAGGATTATATGGACATGCTAAAGCAAGTGGTAGACCCCCTAAAGGATCCTTACCCCTGGAGTTAAGAACCACTTTTCTATCTTGCTTGGTGACTTTCCAATGTTTTCTCTTTAGGCTGGATCTCTCTCTTGGTCTCCAGACCCACAAACCCAACTGCTTACTGTACTCCTCCATGTGACTGCCAAACAGGCACCTCAAACTCACCATGTCCCCACTGAGCTCATCTTTCCCCCTCTTCGCAATAGTCTTACATGCTATGATTTCCATTTCAGTCACTGGCATGACCATCCAACTACTTGCATAAAGAAATAGAGGCATCAATCCAGATGACTACTCCCGAATAGATGTTTCTTGAATGACTGAATGAATGGAAAGATGGATCAGGTGTGACAAAGGCAATTAAGACTAGCTACTAGGAACAATAAAAGGGAGTTTATTTCAAATGCACACACAGTAGTGTATTTAGTGTAAGGCACTATGCTGGGCACAGATTTAATTAAGAATTAGAGTTTAATAATGTTTTCAGAAAATTAAGAAAACTGGTTTATCAGAAAAGGATGGACAGAGTATTTCTACTGGGATAATTTTTTTTGGGGGGGGGAATAAATATTTACTTAAGTTCAATTAACCTTACCTCATAACTAAGAAATGCTGAATTATTAGTAGCTTCTCTGGAGTCTTGCCTCTTGTCATATACCTTCAAAGATTTCATCATGGTTTATACCTATTAGCTTCTGTCAAGAGGGACACTCTTTGGGGTTTTAAGTCACTGAATTTGGCAGCTTTGCCTCCCGGTCCTCCCTTAGCTCTGAAGGAAATCAGAATATTTTACCCCCCAAATATATTCCTTTCACATATTTTGAGATGGCTGTCACAGGTCCAGCAAGCAGAAGTAACAGCTGCAAAGCTGTCTTTTGTGGGGGAGATTTGCATCTGTCTAGAATCTGCATTGATGCAGCCAATGCTTTCCCTTGTCTAAATGTAGGAAAGATTAATAGTCTGACTCCTTTAAAGGTTAGAAAAGAAACATTTACCATCTATTCTCTCTGAGGGCTGCTACCTGTGAGGCTTCATCTATGTAACAAGCTCACCTTTGCTAGCCCGTTCTCTTCCTTTCCTCTTCCCATAACTTCTCTTCCTACTAAAATTTGTTTTTGGCATGCTCTGAGTCCACATTGTCTGTGTAACCTCAAGATGGTAGATACGCTTTCATACTCCATGAGGGGTTTGTGGCGTTAGTCTGAAGGCTCCCATGTGTACATGCCTTTTCTCCTGTTAATCACTATGACTCCCGAGTTTTCAGCAAACCGCTGGGTGGGGGGTGGGGAGTGAAGGGCCTTGGCTCCTATAGTTCTTAATTTATATTTCAATAATGGCATTTATATTTTATTTTATTTATTTTTGAGACAGGGTCTCACTTTATTGCCCTTGGTAGAGTGCCGGGGCGTTACAGCTCACAGCAATCTCAAACTCTTGGGCTCAAGCGATTCTCTTGGCTCAGGCTCCCAAGTAGCTGGGACCACAGGTACCTGCCACAATGCCCAGCTATTTTTAGAGATGGGGTCTTGCTCTTGTTCAGGCCGGTCTTGAACCTGTGAACTCAGACAATCCACCCGCCTCAGCCTCCCACAGTGCTAGGATTACAGGCATGAGCCACCATGCTCAGCCTTTGTATTTCATTTTATGATGATTTGTTGTATATGTCCTATCGCTTGTAGGACAACCCAAAATAAGTGACTGAGGCAAAGATCTCAATTAATAGAAGTGTATTAAGCAAACTTTGAGGATGTACCCCAGAGGGAATACACAACCACAGGCAAATCCATGACTGTTTATTCAAAGAGGCATTTAGGAACTTCAGGGTTTAAAGAAAGGCTAACAGAAAAAAGAAATGGAGAGGGGGAGGCAAATGCTTATATTCTTGTAGGGTCGAGGTAAATCTGTATTTTAAATAAGATACGGCAAATATTAGAAGAGGAAAAGGGAGTGAAGGAAGTATGGGGTTTCAGGCAACTGCCTGTCCCTACAAGGTCGGAATTTCAGACAACTGTGTGACCTTGGTTCTTAGATTGTTCATGGTGAAAAAATGACCAGACACCCCCAAGTAAGGCAAGTGTAAGAAAGAGAAAGACAGGTTTACAGAGTAAGAGCAAGGTATAGGCTTACAGAGCAAGATCCATTCTCCACAGACAGAGAACAGGTCCTCATTGTCACAACAAAGAAAAGGCAAGGAGGTTGGGGCGGTGCCGGAGGCTCAAAGGAGTAGGGTGCTGGCCCCATATACTGGAGGTGGTGGGTTCGAACCTGGCCCCAGCCAAAAACTGCAAAAAGAAAAAAAAGGCAAGGAGGCAAAGGTTATGGATAGTGGTTCTATTTTACACAGCCTGGGTTAGGCCTACCTCCTGGTTCAGAGGTCACCTTGGAACCAGAGTCTTACTGTGCATGGGGACCTCCTGTGAGCCTCTCTAACAGCCCATGTTGGGGAGTGTAGACAGCAATGCAGATTTAAGCTAATGACATAATTAGTCTTAAGGCTGTTCTAAGTCACCTTCAAGACTTTTTTGTACCTGTTGCTAGACTAGAGAGTCTTCTACATCATTTTGCAGTTGGCACACTAAGTTCTGAATGGTAGGTGCATAGGTTGTCCCTCCTCCCCAGGTGTGAGCAATGACCCGGGATAAAATTTGAGTGAGAGGCACCAAGATGGAGGCCTGGGAGCCCTGCCCTTGAGCTCCTTGCCTGGGAAGAGTCCAGATATCTAGCTCTCTATCTAAGAGAAGCATCAGTTATGTAGATGTCCCTGGGTAGGTGGAAGAATGATTCATCTTGTCTTGTCTCTGTTCTGCACCTGAGAAGATAAACTTGCAGTCAATAATTATAAGTGTGGAATTGAACGGACTTTAGTTTTAGAAGCTAGAGGTAACCTGCCGGCCCAAAGTTACAATTTGCTTGTCCTTGTTTGTTTGTTTGTTTGTTTGTTTTTAAGACAGAGCCTCAAATGTTCACCCTGGGTAGAATGCCATGGGCATCACAGATCATAGCAACTTCCAATTCCTGGGCTCAAGCAATTCTCCTGCCTCTGCCTCCCAAGTAGCTGGGATTACAGGTGCCTGGCACAATACCCAGCTACTTTTTGGTTGCAGCTGTCATTGTTGTTTGGCAGGCCCGGCCTGGATTTGAACCCACCAGCTCAGGTGTATGTGGCTGGCGCCTTAGCAGCTTGAGCCACAGGTGCTGAGCCTTTTTTTTGTTTTTTGGCCAGAGTTGGGTTTGAACCTGCCACCTCCAGTATATGGGCCAATACCCTACTCCTTTGAGCCACAGGCGCCACCTTGCTTGTCCTTGTTTAAGAATTTCCTTATGAGTGATCTGGTCCTTCACAGACGCTTCACAGATGCTTGAGGCCTCTTAACTTCCACAGATATTTGTCTGATCATGATGTGATTAATAATAACAACCATTCACTTGGAAGAGTGTGTTGCCATGACTCAACCCTCAGGCTTGACCTTCCCTTTTGCAAAAGGA
The DNA here is from genome assembly GCA_963574355.1 of Loris lydekkerianus. Classification (NCBI taxonomy): domain Eukaryota; kingdom Metazoa; phylum Chordata; class Mammalia; order Primates; family Lorisidae; genus Loris; species Loris lydekkerianus. Next base: position 17,709 of record CAUYPK010027790.1, read on the forward strand.
ATTGGGGGAGTCCTGAAATTTTTATTTTCCTTTACACCTATGAGAGAGATTTTTCACACTCAGATTTTGTGCATACATGTATTTTGTCTTGTACCTGGGAGAACCGTGAATCATTCATTACTGAGTTAATGAATTTTTTAATCTTAAAAAAACTCACTTGAAGGTAGTATACCTGTCCTATAAGTCAAATAAGTATTATTTATTATAATAAGTGTTACAAAGTTTGTAATGTTTCCAATATCAGAGTAGCATACTGAATATTTAAATAGTGGATTTTTATTTTAGTCAATAAAGTACTAGGGAACATGCTAACCCATGTTTGAAAGTTGTCCATGAGGCAGGACACTGTCTGGTCAAATGCTGCCTTCTTGGCCAGACTTTATAGGTTAGTTGGTTGGTTGGTTTTGAGACAAAGTCTCATTCATCACTGAGGGTGGAGTGCAGTGGCATGGTCATAGTCCACAGCAGCCTTGAACTCCTGGGCTCAAGAGATCCTGCCTCAGCCTCCCAAGTAGCTAGGACTACAGGTGTGTGCTACCACATCCAGCTGATTTGTTTTTTAAAAGTTTTTGTAGAGACTAGGTCTCATTATGTTGCTCAGGCAGGTCTCAAACTCCTGGCCTCAAATGATCTTCTTACCGGGGCCTCCCAAAGCACTATGCCTGGCTCAGGCTTTATGGGTTTAAAACCTGGTTCTACCTAAAGGCTGGGAACTGAAGGGCTTCTTGGTGTCTTGCTTTCCTTGCCTGGAAAATGAGAATTTTAATAGAACTTACCTTATGGAACTGTTAGAGGATGAAAATAAACACCTAGAGCACCCAGAATGGTGTTAGAACTCATTACGCACTAGCCACCATTTTCTTGCAACTCTACAAGAAGGAGAGGATGGGGAGTGGATAATGTTTATTTATTAGGATGTTAGGAAAGAATAGAATTTTCTTCTTTGGAAAATATGATAAAGACAACAATTCTCCTGTCTTCTCAGCTCAAAACGCTCCCATGACCTGATACCACAGATGCCTGGTAGGTATTTTCAAGATGTAGGTAACAGTTAAATGTGTTTTTATTGCAAATTTTGGCAATTTTTCTGCATGCTACTAATGTGCGGTGCTGAAGTTTGTAAAGATGGTATTACTAGTAAATTACCCACATCTATCTTTCAGAAATTTTATTCACTCAATAAATATTTATTAAGTGCTTGACGTGTACTGAGTACTGATTTGGCTAGTATCATTTTCACAACTATTTCCACAGGAGAGTTTGCCCTAAAATAATCTCCTTGCCTATGTGTTTGGTACTTTTCAAAAAGAATTTCTGTCTGGGCCCGGTGGCTCATTCCTATAATCTTAGCACTCTGGTATTGCCTGATCTCAGTAGTTTGAGACCAGCCTAAGCAAGAGCAAGACCTTGTCTCTAAAAATATCCGGGTGTTGTAAGGGGTGCCTGTAGTCCCAGCTACTTGGGAGGCTGCAGCAAAAGGATTGCTTGAGGCTCCGCACCTGTGGCACAAGTGGCTAAGGCACCAGCCACATACACCTGAGTTGACGGGTTTGAATCCAGCCTGGCCCACCAATGACGGCTGCAACCAAAAAATAGCCGGGTGTTGTGGTGGGCGCCTGTAGTCACAGATACGTGGGAGGCGGAAGCAGGAGAATTGCTTGAGCCTAGGAGTTGGAGGTTGCTGTGAGCTGTGATGCACAGCACTCTACCCAGGGCAACAGCTTGAGGCTCTGTCCCCCCCCACCCACCCAAAAAAGGATATGGTGCTAAATAATACTTCTCAAGCTATCTTCAGTGAAAAGATCAATTGTTTTTCCTCTCCCATCTGTTGTGGACCACAATAAAATTTTCTTAGCCAAGTTTTTTTTGGTTTGTTTGTTTTTGAGACACAGTCTCAGTTTGTCATCCTTGGTAGAGTGCCATCGCATCACATCTCACAGCAACCTCAAACTCTTGGGCTCAAGTGATTTGCTTGCCTTAGCTTCCTGAGTAGCTGAGACTATAGTGCCCACCACAACACCCAGCTATTTTTAGAGATAGGGTCTCACTCTTTCTCAGGCTGGTCTTGAACCTGTGAGCTCAGGGCAATCCACCCGCCTTGGCCTCTCAGAATGCTAGGATTACAGGTGTCAGCCACCACACCTGGCCTACAAACAAGCATTTTTCAGGGACTTGTTACATCATATTTGCTATTACAAAAGGAAAACATATGGCGCTAGGAAAGGTGGTTCACTACTGTAATCCCAGCACTCTGAGAGGCTGAGGCAAGGGGATCACTTGAGTCCAAGACTTTGATGTTGCTGTGAGCTATGATGCTAGAGCACTCAACCCTAGGGCGACTGAGTAAGACTATGTTGCAAAAAAAAAAGACAGGTGACTTAAAGTCTTTCTGTGGTAAATCCAATGGCTATGCTTCTTCAAGGACAATTTCTATGGATTTTTCCTATGAACTAGCCATACTTTTGGACATTCTGATTTATTATCATGCAGTAGCTCTGTAATCAGATTTTTGTCCCTCCTCGGGGTTTCTTTTCATTGCTAGTATAGCTTGTAGATATTTGTTTAGTGAGTTTTATTTTTTAAAAATTCTAAAGACTATATTCTTTGTTGTGTATGATCTCTGAAATCTCTTTTCCTTTAGTTTTTTTTTGTTAGCTAGTGTTTTGACAGAGGACATGGAGCAAAAAGAAAAGAAAACCCAAAACCTAAAATACCTCTTATTCTTTGAAGATTTGTTCTCTGTTTGGGGCACTCCTAACAAAGACTTAGCCAAACTGCTTCCATCTCTTTTTTTTTTTTTTGAGACAGAGCCTCAAGCTGTCACCCTGGGTAGAGTGCTGTGGTATTACAGCTCACAGCAACCTCCAACTCCCAGGCTCAAGCGATTCTCCTGCCTCCACCTCCCAAGTAGCTGGGATTACAGGCTCCTGCCACAAAGCCTGGCTATTTTTTGGTTGCAGCTATCATTGTTGTTTGATGGGCCCAGGCTGGATTTAAACCCGCCAGCTCAGGTGTATGTGACTGGAGCCTTAGCAGCTTGAGCCACAGGCACCAAGCCCATAGTTTGTTTTTAATATCTTAATTCTGTAAAAAATTTCAATCACCACCTTTTTCTCTGGGACTTTCAGTTTATCTTTAATCTGCTTTACTGATCTATTTTGCCTTAGGTGGAAGCAGGTTGTTTATTTGCCTTTCAGTGTTCATAAGGAATGTGCTCTGTGGAGCTATTTTTCTGCCCTGAAAGAGTTCAAAGTTAGGCAAAACAAAGGCAATTGCCTGTGTTAGTCCTTCAGACAGCCCCTAGGTAAATGAATACTAAAATACCAAAAACATCTTTGAAAAAAAAGTCAACTGTGCTACTGGTGAAACCAGAGATCAGGTTCCCTATTGGAAACATGATCCACCATCTTCCTGAATATTTCCAAACCATGGAGAAGCCTGGGGTAAGGGTAAGTAATGCTGTAAACTTGCCTACTGTTTTCAAGTTGTCTTTTTCTTGATTCAGCATTTTCTTGTTTTGCTATAAACCTTTATTTCTCAGAGGTCCAGTAAAGTTCATTACGACAGTTTTTGCTCTTTTCTGTTCTTTTCTTTCTTTCTTTCTTTCTTTCTTTCTTTTTTTTTTTTTTTGAGACAGTTTTACTATGTCATCCTCGGTAGAGTGCCGTGGCGTCACAGCTCACAGCAGTCTCAAACTCCTGGGCTTAAGCAATTCTCTTGCCCCAGCCTCCCAAGCAGCTGGGACTACAGGCACCCACCACAGTGCCCAGCTATTTTTTTGTTGCAGTTGTTTAGTTGGCCTTGGCTGGGTTTGAACCTGCTACTCTCAGTGCATATGGCTGGTGCCGTAACCACTATGCTACGGGCGCCGAACCAGTTTTTGCTCTTTTCTTGCGGTGTTTCTGCAGAAAGATGAATCCTTGGTGCTACCTACACTGCCATTTTCACTAATGTCACCCTGCAAAAACATACATTCTTGACATTATAATTTAGTGCAAATGTTTACTTTTTTCACTTCCTGAATCTACTTGAACATTAGAGCTCTTGAACTCCATTTCCTTTACCTATCTTTCAAACCACATAAGACTCAAATTATTATTTTGTATGGTTAGGATTCTCAAAATTTACTTAGACATTTATCCTTTTGGGGGGAGGGAGACAGAGTCTCACTTTGTCCCCCCCGTAGAGTGCTGTGGTGTCATAGCTCACAGCAACCTCAAAATCTTAGGCTCAAGTGATTGTCTTACCTCAACGTCCTGAGTAGCTGGAATTACAGGCGCCCGCCACAACGCCTGGCTATTTTTAGAGGCGGGGTCTCCCTATTGCTCAGGTTGGTCTTGAACCTATGAGCTCAGGCAATCCACCTGCCTCTGCCTCCCAGAGTCCTAAGATTACAGCCGTGAGCCACCATGCCTGGCCCATTTATCCTTTGCCAGCAAGGTGGCTCACGCCTGTAATCCTAACATTCTGAAAGTCTTAGGCAGGTGGATTGCTTGAGCTCAGGAGTTGGAGACCAGTCTGAATAAGAGCAAGACTCAGTCTCTACTAAAAATAGGAAAATTAGCCCAACATTATGGCAGGTGCCTATAGTCCCAACTACTCAGGAGGCTGAGGCAAGAGGATTGCTCAACCACAAGAGTTTGAGGTTGCTATGAGATATGATGACACCAAGGCACTCTACCTAGGGCAGTACAGTGATACTCTGTCTCAAAAAAATAAAAAAAATAAAAATAAATACATAAATAAATAAAAAAGAATCATTTCCTTCTACCCACACAATTCCCTTTAATACTTGTTTTAGTGCTGTCTTCCTGAAAATAAATTCTTCTATTGTTTTCATTGGTATTGTTTTTGTCTAAAAACAACTTCATTTTTCAGGAATATTTTTCTGGATATAGGATTCTAGGTTGTTCAAGTTTTCTTTTTTTGAGATAGAGTCTCATTATGTCTCCCTCGGTAAAGTGCCATGGTGTCACAGCTCATTGCAACCTCCTGCTCTTTGGCTTAAGCGATTCTCTTGCCTTAGCCTCCCAAGTAGCTGGGGCTACAGGCTACCACCACAATGCCCAGCTAATTTTTTTTGTTGTTGTAGTTGTCATTGTTGTTTGGCAGGCCCAGGCTGGGTTCAAACCCACCAACCTCAGTGGATGTGGTGAGCACCCTAACTGCTGAGCTATGGGCACTGCGCCAGGATGGCAAGTTTTCTTATTGCTCTTTTTGTTTGTTTTTATTTAAGATAACATTCCATTAACTCCTGACTTGTATTGTTTCTGTTGAAATATCAGAAAGCATTTCTGGAGCAAGATGGCACCCAAATAACAGCTTCCTTGCAATTGGGCATGGTGAGTCTGGTGAGACAAGACTCCAGGCATCTCTGGCTGGTGGGATCTGCCCATAAACATCCCTTTGAGGACACAGGGAGTCAGCAAGAGACTTCTGGACTCCATGAGGAGGACAAAAGCAGTGGAGAACTGGCAAGTGGTTGTGTGTGTTTGTTTGGTCTAATCAGCATTGAGGGAGATTGCAAACTGGAAACACCTTACCTGTGAGCTGTTTTGGGTTTTTTGGACTTGGCACTCAGCTGAACCACCTTGGCAGAGCTTGGGCAGGAGTGTGGAGGATTTTAGGCATTGTCTAGGGCCCCAGACTGAGCCGCTGAGCTGGACGGAGCTAATAGTATTTGCCTGTGGGCCACACAGAGCCATAGTGGGAGAACTGTCCTGGCAAGCTCCACCTTCAGGCTTGCAGAGCAAGGATCAGGTGGGAGTGAGTAATCTGGTGACTGAGCAGCCTAAACGCAGGGACTGGGACACCTTACAGCTTTGGCCTTCAGGGGCACAGAGTGAGACAGGTTTTGGCACACTGGGCAAGTGGACAGCCACTTTAGGAGTGATCCCAGCAACAAGTGATTTCCTGGGAAAGTCTTTGCTTAGCCAAGTTTAGCAGTTTAAAGTGCCTTTTAAGTGGGCTGAGGGGTGATTTAGGCTCTTCACCCTGCTGGGTTTGAGAAATCAGCAGAGGCCTCCAGTCTCCAACTCATACAGCTGTTCCAGCATTGTGATTAACATCTCATACACTAGAACATCACCTGTTGCCCCGAAAATATTCAGCAATATATATATACTGCTTTGTTTTTGTTTTGTCTTTGTTGTTGTTATTGTTGTTGTTGTTTTGTTTTTTAATTTCAACATTTTCCTATTTTTTTCTTTTTCCTTCATTTTTCTAGTTTAAATATAATTTCCCATTTTTGCCTTTTTCAACAATTAGAACTTCATTTTTGCTAGTGTTCCTACCCCTGTTATTTGGTTTCTCCCCAAATTTTATCCTATAAAGTTTTCTGTTTGCTTGTTTTGGTTTGACTTATAGCATTTTTGTCTTTTCTCTCTACTTGGTGGAGGTGGGGTACTGTGTCCGAACAGGCTGGCAAAGAGTTGCTGACCTCAAGGGAACCACCTAACCTAACACCCCCAGAAGTTGTGGGTTTTTTAAAGTTGGGTCAAAGTGCCCTACTATACACCTCTATTGCTCTGTCTTCCTCTTTCTCTGCCTCTCTTCTTTTTGTCAATATTCCCTTCTACTGCCCTCCCTCCTTTCTCGTTCTTCTTCTTCTTTTTTTTTTCTTTCTTCTTTGCCTTCTTGCTCTTCAACCTTCTCATCCTTCTGATCCTGTACCAAAAAGACTCATTGAAACCCTAGTCCATAGGCATGACAACTTAAAGAGCAAAAGGAAATAAAAGGAAAATTAGGGCAAGGAAATAGATAAAAGAAATCACTCATGAGGAAGAATCAGCAGAAAACTCCAGGCAACATGAAGAACCAGTCCATAGCAACCCCCCCAAGGGACCATGAGGTAGCTACTGCAGAGGATTCCACCTATGAAGAAATGTTAGAAATGACAGAAAGGGAATTTAGAATATAGATGATGAAAACAATGAAGGAAATGATGGAAACAATGAAGGAAACTGCTGATAAAGTGGAAAATAACCAAAAGGAAATAAAAAAACAGAATCAAATAAGGGATGAATGATATGAAGAATATAGAAAGGATATAGCAGAGCTGAAGGAACTGAAGCAGTCAGTTAGGGAACTTAAAGATGCAATAGAAAATATCAGTAATGGATTAGACCATGCAGAAGAAAGAATTTCAGAGGTAGAGGATAAAGCTCTTGAGACAACTCAGATAGTTAAAGGGGCAGAAAAGAATAGAGAGAAAGCAGAATGTTCACTGACAGAACTATGGGACTTTATGAAAGGTTCAAACATACATCCCAGAAGGTATGAGTAGGTATCTCAGAAGGGGAAGAAGAAAGCCCCAGGGAAATGGAAGCCATATTAGAGAATATTATAAATAAAAATTTCCCAAATATAACCAAAGATTCTGATGGACTCCATTCAGAGGGATATTGGACTCCAGGTCACCTCAACTCTAACCAAGCTTCTCAAGACACATTGTGATCCAAAGTCAAGACAGAAGAAAAGATTCTTCAAGCTGCCAGGAGTGAGTGCCAGTTGACCTACAGGGGAAAATCCATCAGGGTGACTGCAGACTTCTCTAATGAAACTTTCCAAGCAAGAAGACAATGGTCATCTACCTTTAATCTACTTAAACAGAAAAATTTCCAGCCCAGAATTCTATATCTTGCTAAGTTAAGTTTTAAAATTGACAGAGAAATCAAATCATTTACTAATGTGCAAACATTAAGGAAATTTGCCACAATAAGACCAGCTCTACAGAAAATACTTTAACCTGTTCTACACACTGACCATCACAATGGATCAACAGCAAAGTAAAAACTCAGAAATTAAAGGTCAGAACCTAACTTCCACTCTGATGCAAAAGATAAAACTAAACAATGGACTCTTATAAAATAAGATGAATAGAACACTACCACACTTATCAATTATCTCGATAAATGTTAATGGTTTGAATTCCCCACTGAAGAGGCATAGATGGGCTGACTGGATCAAAAAACACAAGCCATCCATTTGCTGTCTGCAGGAAACACACCTAGCTTCAAAAGAAATTAAAACTATGAGTTAAGGGTTGGAAGACAATTTTTCAGGCAAATGGAATTCAGAAGAAAAGAGGAGTTGCGATCTTATTTTCAGATATATGTGGACTTAAAGCAGCTAAAGTGAAAAAAGACAAAGATGGTCACTTTATATTGGTCAAGGGAAAAATACAAGAAGATGTTTCAATTCTAAATATTTCTGCACCCAATTTAAATGCTCCCAGATTCTTGAAACAGACCTTACTCAGTCTCAGCAATATGATATCCTATAATACCATAATAACATGGAACGTTAACACTCCTCTTATAGAGCTAAAATTAAACAAAGACATAAGGAACTTAAATGAGACCCCAGAACAACTGTGATTGATAGACGCATATAGAACACTCCATCCCAAAGATAAAGAATATACATTCTTCTCGTTGCCCTGTGAAACATTCTCCAAAATTGATCATATCCTGGGACACAAAACAAACCTCAACAGAATCAAAAGAACTGAAATTTTACCTTGTATCTTCTCAGACCACAAGGCACTAAAGGTGGAACTCAACTCTAACAAAAACATTCAACCCCACACAAAAGTATGGAAATTAAACAACCTTCTGTTGAATGACAGTTCGGTGCAAGAATAAATAAAAGAGGAAATCAATAACTTCCTTGAGCACAACAACAATGAAGACACAAGCTACCAAAACCTGTGGGATACTGCAAAAGCAGTTCTGAGAGGAAAATTTATCACTTTAGATGCCTATATTTGAAAAACAGAAAGAGAGCACATCAACAAACTCACATGTCATCTTATGGAATTGGAAAAGGAAGAACAATCTAAGCCTAAACTCAGCAGAAGATAAATATTCAAAATTAAATCAGAGATCAATGAAATTGAAAACAAAAGAATCATTCTGAAAATTAATGAAACAAGGAGTTGGTTTTTTGAAAAAAGAAATAAAATAGATAAACCTTTGGCCAGACTAACTAGAAATAGAAAAGTAAAATCTCTAGTAACCTCAATCAGAAATGATAAATGGGAAATAACAACTGATGCTACAGAGATACAAGAGATTATCTCTGAATACTACCAGAAACTCTATGCCCAGAAATTTAACAATGGGAAGGAAATGGATCAATATTTGGAATCACACCCTTTCCCTACACTTAGCCAAGAAGTAATAGAGCTCCTGAACAGACCAATTTCAAGCCCTGAGATTAAAGAAACAATAAAAAAGCTTTCAACAAAAAAATGCCCTGGTCCAGATGGCTTCACTCCAGAATTCTATCAAACCTTCAAGGAAGAGCTTATTCCCATACTACATAAATTATTCCAAAAAATTGAAGAGGAAGGAATCTTCCCCAACACGTTCTATGAAGCAAACATCACCCTGATTTCAAAACCAGTAAAAGACCCAACTAAAAAGGAGAATTTCAGACCAATTTCACTAATAAATAGAGATGCAAAAATTCTCAACAAAATCCTAGCCAATAGATTACAGCTTATCATCAAAAAAGTCATACATCATGATCAAGTAGGTTTCATCTCAGGGATACAAGGCTGGCTTAACACATGCAAGTCCATAAACATTATCCACCATATTAACAGAAGCAAAAATAAAGACTGTATGATTTTCTCAATAGATACAGAAAAAGCATTCCATAAAATCCAGCATCCTTTTCTAATTAGAACATTGAAAAGTACAGGCATAGGTGGCACATTTCTGAAATTGATTGGAGCTATTTATGACAAACCCACAACTAACATTTTACTTAATGGAGTAAAACTGAAAGCTTTTCCTCTTAGAACTAGAACCAGACGAGTTTGTCCTCTGTCACCTTTACTATTCAACATAGTGCTGGAAGTTCTAGCCAATACAATTAGGCAAGACAAGGAAATAAAGGGAATCCAAACGGGAGCAGAGGAGGTCAAACTCTCCCTCTTTGCTGACGATATACTTAGAGAACCCCAGAGACTCAACCACTAGACTCCTAGAAGTCATCAAAAAATACAGTAATGTATCAGGATATAAAATCAATGTCCACAAGTCAGTTGCCTTTGTATATGCCAATAACAGTCAATATGAGAGCATAATTAAGGACACAACTCCCTTCATAGTTTCAAAGAAAATGAAATACCTATGAATATATCTAACAAAGGAGGTGAAGGACCTCTATAAAGAAAATTATGAAACCCTAAACAGCAGAGGATATTAACAAATGGAAGAACATACCATGCTCATGGATGGGAAGAATACACATTGTTATAATATCTTTACTTCCCAAAGCAATCTACCTATTCAATGCCATTTCTATTAAAATATCAACATTGTACTTTTAAGATTTGGAAAAAATTATTGTGTTTTGTATGTAACCAGAAAAAAAAACCCGGATAGCTAAGGCAGTTCTTAGTAATAAAAAGTAAGCTGGGGCATCACCATACCAGATTTTAGGCTGTACTACAAAGCCATAGTGGTCAAGACGGCATGTTATTGGCACAAAAATAGAGACAGACATTTGGAATCGAACAGAAAACCAGGAAATGAAACTTACAACTTATAACCACCTAATTGTCAATAAACCAAACAAGAACATACACTGGGGGAAAGACTCCCTATTCAATAAATGGTGCTGGGAGAACTGGATATCCAC
>CAUYPK010027791.1:0-26426 GCA_963574355.1 Loris lydekkerianus
ATCACACTGGTTAATATAGCCTTCCTGGCATTTTCTTAGTTATTGTGTTAAGAGATTTATATTCTACATTTACTAAGTTTCACATGTACCCTTGTAAGATGCACCACAGGTGTAATCCCACCAATCACCCTCCCTCTACCCATCTTCCTCCATCCCTCCCCTCCCTCTCCCCCTTCCCCCTATTCTTAGGTTATAACTGGGTTACAGCATTCATGTGAAACCCATAAATTAGTTTCATAGTAAGGCTGAGTACATTGGATACTTTTTCTTCCATTCTTGAGATACTTTACTAAGAAGAATATGTTCCAGCTCTATCCATGCAAACATGAAAGAGGTAAAGTCTCCATCTTTCTTTAAGGCTGCATAATATTCCATGGTGTACATATACCACAATTTATTAATCCATTTGTGGATCGATGGGCACTTGGGCTTTTTCCATGACGTAGTAATTATGAATTGGGCTGCAATAAACATTCTGGTACAAATATCTTTGTTATGCTGTGATTTTTGGTCTTCTGGCTATACACCTAGTAGGTATATACTACTACAATTATAAGATTAAATGGCAGATCTATTTTTAGATCTCTAAGTGTTCTACAAACATCTTTCCAAAAGGAATGTATTAATTTGCATTCACACCAGCAGTGTAGAAGTGTTCCCTTTTCTCCACATCCATGCCAACATCTCTGGTCTTGGGATTTTGTGATATGGGCTAATCTTACTGGAGTTAGATGATATCTCAAGGTAGTTTTGATTTGCATTTCTCTGATGATTAAAGATGATGAGCATTTTTTCATATGTCTGTAGGCTGCGCGCCTGTCTTCTTCACAGAAGTCCCTTGCCCAGCCTGAGATGGGATTACTTGTTCTTTTCTTGCTTATATGTTTGAGTTCTCTGTGGGTTAAGTGCTCTTAAGGAGCAGAAAAAACCTCAGAATCAGGCCTGTTTCCCTGCGCTGCACTGTCCATCTGCAGATCCATGCAGGCTGCAAGCTTAGAGCACATCCTTCCTTTACTTCCAAGTATGCCAGAGCTCCTTGAGAAGAATAAATGTCTTCCTACATGATTTTCCCTTGCCCTGGTCCTAGATATAAGAACTTCTGAGTTAGGAGAAATATCAAGGCCACATAGACTTTTAAAACCACAGTTATAATATTTTTGTAAGTGGTCATCCTGTATGGGTAACACTGCGGTTGAGCTTTGGACCCAAATCCTTCTTCCTTTATACTTCTGTTGACTACATTCCCAAAGTAGCAGAGAGACAGATGGGCTGATGAAAGTGAAGGCTGGGGCCTGGCACCCAGTGAAGGATTTCCCCTCCCAGCTCCCCTCCCTGTGTTAGTTCTTTATCACAAGCTATCTCTTATTTGACAGCTTTGTATGACAGTTTGTTTAACTTGGTATAATTGAAAAAACAGAGAGCTATTCCATTCCAGATTTAAATTTTGGATTTGCCCCTGTCTGGGTGACCCCCTGAAAAAGTTTTAACCTGCTAAGTCTGATTCTCCATCAGTGAAATGGAAAGAGAATACTGTGAGGAATATGAGATAACAGGTGTAAAATACTCAGTAAACCATGCAGCAAACACCAAATACTCAGTGAACACTCTCTGTGAGTCATTAATCATTAACTATATTATTGTTACCTTGCCAGAGGGAAACCTCACAGTGGATTTCTGCCCTGACCCTGGCTCTTTAACTGGAGCTGACCTTACCTCCTTTCCTGCAATAGGAAGCAAAAAAGACTTGCCTCCACGTTAGGTCTTATATTTGCCTAGATTTCCTTTCTTTTCACAGGCTGATGCCACTCTTATCTTTCTGCTGAGAACAAGCTGCCTGGAATCCCCTAAAAAACAATCTTACCACAAGGCCAACACAGAATTGCCTTTTAGATTTAGGGTGGGAACATTAAACTTCTTGGCCATAGGTGGCACCTGTCCAGTACACAGCCATGCCAACTTTTTACTTTGATCTCAAGGTACTCTAACTCCCTTTCTTGAAAAGACAGAAGCCATAATTCCTAATATATTCAAAACTCCAGTGCTAATAGCAACAGATGAAATTGCTTTGCTTCAGATAATCACTATATTTTAAAAGTTACATTACAACCAGTTAATAGCTTTCAATCACAAGAGCCATTTCTTTATAGAAATATTTAAAGCCACCTTGTACCTTTCTTTAAGATTTTCTCAATTAAAAAATAACTGCACTTTCTCTGCTTACAGAGAAGTGGAAGAGGGACTGGGAGAGGTGACTCAGAGGATACAAGAAGTCAGGGAAAGGGAGGAAAGAGATTTGCAAACACTCCTAGGAAATTTAGATTGATAGATTCCTTCAATCATTCAACAAACATTTACTAATATTTATCTAACTCTGGTTTAGCCTCTGATTAGGGGCTACAGACATGGGAATGAAGATATGAACTTTAATTTTATTTATTTATTTATTTTGAGACTGAGTCTCACTATGTCACCCTCAGTAGAGTGCCCTGGTGTCACAGCTCACAGCAACCTCAAATTCTTCGGCTTAAGTGATTCTCTTGCCTCAGCCTCCCAAGTAGCTGGGACTACAAGTGCCCACACAATGCCCAACTATATATATTTTTTGTTGTTGTTATTGTTGTCACTGTTGTTTTAGCAGGTCCTGGCCAGGTTCTAAAACACCAGCCCTGGTGCATGTGGTTAGCGTCATAACCACTAAGCTATGGGTGCCAAGCCTGAACTTTAATTTTAAAGAATTCTCTGGACTAGGGTAGCATGCAGAAAGGAAAACAAACAATAAAGATCAGTATGGTAAGATCTACAGTATGATACAATAATAATACTCCCAAAGAGTCCACGGGAGGATAGTCTAAAGTTTTGCTTTAGACTGACGCTTTATAGATGAGGTGAATTTAGTTATTTAAATTTGTAATTTATTCATTTCCTTCCTCCCTTTCCTTCCTTCCTTCCTTCCTTCCTTCCTTCCTTCCTTCCTTCCTTCCTTCCTTCCTTCCTTCCTTCCTTCGTACAATACTGCGATCATAGTTCACTGCAACCACAGACTACTGGGCTCAAGCAGTCCTTCTGGCTCACTTTCCTGAGTAACTACAACTAAGGGTATGTGCTACCATGCCCAGCTAATTTTTGTTTTTTTTTTTTTATAAAGATGGGGTCTTACTATGTTACCCAGGCTGGTCTCAAACTCCTGACTTCAACCAATCCTCCAGCCTTGACTTCCCATGTTATTAGAATTATAAGCATGAGCCACTAAACCCTACCAAAATTTATAAATATTTATTTTTTAAATATTTCAAATATATTCAAAAGTACAGCAACTAACATAATGAATAACACACTATTCTATCAATTTCTAACATTTTGCCATATGCTTCCTATTTAAGAAATAAAACACGGAAATATGGGTTAAAACTTCCATGTTTTGACCTAATACCTACTTTCCATAACAGAGATAAACATTGCCCTGAAAATTTGTGTTCATCATTATTCCCTTGCTTTCTTTTTTTTTCTTTGCTGTAATTATATGTGTATGCACCTATAAGAAAAATTTTAACATTCATGCTTTGAAATTGCATAAAAATGGCAGCATATTATACTTGTCAACCTAACACATACTTTTTCCCCACTAATTGTATGCTTTTAGAACTTAGCCATGTTGATAGCTGTAACTCTAGTTCATGTATTGAACTTCTGTGTGGGATGCCTTGGATGTACATGCCTGACTAGATGTATCTATGCTCTCAAGGTTTTCAATCTTTTTTTATTAAGTCTTTTGTACATAGATCATAAATACATTTATGGCAATTTCAGTGTGTTGATTATTTGTACAAATTGGAGTGCTTACATCATACTAATCAGCATAGCTTTCACCTCATTTACCTAATTACAGCATTAGGACATTTGTGTTCTACACATGATAGAACCAACTTGTACTTGCAATGTGCTCCATAGTTGTGGTCCCCTACTATCCCTCCCACCCCGTCCTCTTCCCTCCTTCATCCTAGGCTAAAGTTGTATTTCATAACAACAGATGTTGGCATGGATGTGGAGAAAAGGGAACACTTCTGCACTGCTGGTGGGAATGCAAGATAGCACATTCCTTTTGGAAGGAAGTTTGAAGAACAATCAGGGATCTAAATGTAGACCTGCTGTTTGATCCTGCAATTCCTTTTCTAGGTGTATACCCAAAGGACCAAAAATCATTTGGCAATAAAGATGTTTGCACCAGATTGTTCACTGCAGCTCAATTCATAATTGACAAGTCATGGAACAAGCCCAAGTGCCCATTGACCCATGAATGGATTAATAAATTGTGGTATATGTATACCATGGAATACTATGCAGCAGTAAAGAAATGGAGACTTTACCTCCTTTATGTTTACATGGAGGGAGCTGGAAAATATTCTTCTTAGTAAAGTATCTCAGGAATGAAAAAAAAGCATCCAATGTACTCAGTACTACTGCGAAACCAATAATAACTCACACTTGCATATGAAAAATGAAACACAACTTTAGCCTAGGTTTTCAATTTTTTTGCTATTGCAAATTATACTGTTTATTGTGCATACATGTGACATTCTCTAGAAATGGAGGGGTGGCCAGCAGGTTTTAAGCATCTTTAGCTTTGCTGGATAATATTGCATTACTTGACAAAGTGGTCGTGCCAGTTTATACTTGTCTCACTAACAGCAGATAATTTCACATTGCTCCGCAAGTGTCTTCCCGAAACTTAGTTTCTGTGCATATGCACAAGGGTCTCCCACAGATCCCTGTCACTCCCCAGACCCCCAAAACACTGTAGTTAAAATAATAGGAATATTTCCTGTGTTCTGAAGCAGCCCTGGCTGACACACCGTACCACCCCGGCTTTCTAACTAAAGGGCTCCCTGACTCCAGCCACTGCCCTCGATTCATCACAGCCAGAGATCTTTCAAAACACAACTCTGACTGAACCATTCTCTCATGCTCAAAACTCTACAAATTTCAGGCTCTTTGGCATGACAGTCAATCTCCACGATCTGATCTGACCTCCAGTGAACTCTGCAGCCTTGCTTTTTTCGCCAGTCTCTTTCTCATTCTTTATGCTCTAATAACACCTGTTTTAGTTCCTTGCCCATGCCATGGTGTTCCTAGCTTGGGGTCTTTGCTCATGCTGCTCCTTTTCCTATGACTGTCTTTCTGCTGCCCAAAGGCTAACTTACCCAAAAGTATTCCTATTCTATCTTCTGCCAGTACAGTATAGAGCTGTCATTGAGGAGTATGCACTTAAGTGGAAATTGCATTCTCCAGTGCCTGTGACAGTTAGATGTGATCATCTGAATGGGTAATAGCCAAAGGAATATGAGTAGATGTCTACACACTACTATTAGGGTTGCCCTGTAAAAACTATCACATATTAGGGCCTCCCTGTTTTACTCCACATGTGAGCTGGATGTAGAGGAATCCAAGACCCTAAGAGATGGCAGAAACACAGTGTAGAAGGAGCCTGGGCCCCCAAATTACCAGCATTGCAGTCTTTAGAAAACTGGAAAAGGAGGTTCTAGTCTGGACCTCCCACATGAGGAAGCCTTGCCTGAGCTTTGAGGTACCGTCCTTAAAATCTTATAGAGTCTCTTAGTGCCCAGGACTGGCCAGGGCTGGCAGTGTTATCTGAGCAGGCTGCCCTGAACGTAGACCAGTTCCAGTTTTCCCCTTTGGGAGCGTTCTCTGACCATTTACCTAGGAATGGCTTCATGAAAACTGGGTCCCCCACCCTATGTATGCTTGGCTTAATGCTCCTCTCTTACTGTCTTGGAGCTCTTAAATAATTGTTTCTAACAAGGGATCCACATTTTTGTTTTTTTCTGGGTCCCACAAATTATGGAGTTAGGTCTTGCCTCTAACCCACATGTAGGACAGACCAGATGCCCAGAGGAGCTCTAGAACTCATGCCTGAAGTCCTAGGAAGTACCCTGGCCACAGAAAGACAAGTTTGTAAGAGGAGGATTTCCATAAGCTGGTGTGATATTTAGTTTAGGGGATCACATCCTAGTGCATTGCCTGCATAGTGCTGATATTGGATATGTCAGACACAGGGAAGTTCAGGTCTCTGGGATACAGACTGTCCAAGGCTAACTCTTGATATAGGGATTCTTGTGTCAGTTCTTACCCTTTATCTTACGCACTCTGCTGTAGACCCAAGGAAGTCATTAATTTCTTATAGGCTTCAAAACAGTGTCTGCATGGCAGTCTTATCAGGGGGACCATGCCCATCTTGTCTAAGGGCTTTGGGCTTTCCCTATTTATGTTTATCTTCAGGTTGTTTTTAATTTGTGTTGGTTGAAGTCTGACCATTCTTTCTACCAATTAAATGATGTTCCTTTTGTTATTCTATCCATAGCCCCTAGCCTATTCTCTCTGCTTAGGACCAGTTAGGAGTGCAGTCAACATCGAAAGAATTTATATTTCAATGATGATAACCTAAAAAGTTCAAAGGAAAACATGAGTGAAAGATGTTCTATGCTTACACTATAAAAATTCAGAGTACATTTCACATAACTAAAAAGCAAATCATTAGTCATATTTTCCTGGATATTTGAGGAATACATGCATTTGTGGTCATATCAACAAAGTATAATAGCAAATTTTGAGAGCGTTCCTGAAAGCTATCATTCACCATGGACCATACAGATGTAACTAATATTGAGTAAATAGTACATGGAACTGAAAAGTCAAAAAGGTCTGCATTTTTTAAAAATATAACAAAGCTGCTGAAAATAATGGCACTGTGACTAATAACAGTTTTTTCTTGAGGTGGTAGATACAAAATTAGGCAGGAACCACATCCAGGTATTTGATACAGAGTTAGTCCTTGGATCTGCTTGAGAGAGATAGTGCCTGGGCATGATGAAGGATCTTCACACACACTGATTAGAAATAAAAATATACAACTACTCATCTCTCAACTATATTATAAATCTTCTTTAATAAATAACTATACCTCAATGTCCATTGAGTTTTGTGATTTTTTTTGAAGATCCATCTGTTTATATATAAAGAAGCCCAGTATACCCAGGTGCCACCCAGATTAATACATACAGGACAGCTTCTCACTAATGGGCGCACCCACATTGGATGGTTATGTAAATGATAAATAAACTTTTATTGTGGTAAGCTACTGATATTTTATAGTTTACTAAGAGACTAGCATTACTTCATTTTTTTTCTTTTTGCATCATTCCTATCCATCCTTAAATCCTCCACAGCTCCATAAGCTTTCCTTTCCTTTCCTTTCCTGTCTCTCTGCTATGTCCCTCCCCCACTTTCCCCAGGGCTAGGTTAGGTAACGATTACCTGGGCTCCCATGATCTCACATATCATTCTCTATCTTTGGCAAACCATATATATTTTACTCATCTGTTTGTATGTTTGCCTGTCCTATTAGACTATGGACTCCTTGAGAGCAGGTATTTCTTCCCAGGAATCTTAGCCTATAGCATCACACTCAGGCCCTGGAGAATAGAAATCCTCAACAAATCTTTCTTTTCTGAAGAAAGAGTCTCATTATGTCACCCTTCATAGAGTGCCATGGTGTCACAGCTCACAGCAACCTCAGACTCTTGGGCTGAAGTGAGTCTCTTTCCTTAGCCTCCCAAGTAGCTGGGACTACAGGTGCCTGCCACAATTCCCGGCTACTTTTGTTGTTGTTGTTGTTGTTGTTGTTGCAGTTGTCATTGTAGTTTAGCTGACCCAGGCTGGGTTCAAACTTGCCAGCCTTGGTGTATGTGGTCGCCTGCTGCAACCACTATGCTATAGGCATGGAGCCAACAAATCATTTTAAAATCAATACCATTTTGTGAGAGAGGCATTTGGATAGAGAATGAAGAACACAGGTGTGAGGAAACGTGAATTCTCATGGCTATTCTTACAAATAAATACAATAAAATACGAGGAGTATTTCATAAACTTCCCGAGTACCCACAGGGTAACCTTCAGAAGATGTTAACTGTTATTATACTGATAGACAATAAGTCTTTGTTGGATTAATAATTTCAGCAATTATTGGAGAGCCTACTATGTGCCAGGCCTTATTTTAGGTACTAGCAATATAGCAATGAAGGAAACACTGATAATTTTTCTAGCTCTCCAGGAACTTATGCTTTATTTAATAGGAGTCAATAAAAAAAAATTATTGAAATCTTAACATTTCCAGATGTCAGATGGAGAAACATAAAGCATAGTAAGGAGAACATAAGATGCGGAGGTGGCAAGCTCTTACCGGATCTTCTCTAGCATGATCAGAGAAAGTACTGATAAGGTAACCTTTGAGTAGAGCCATAAAGGAATAGAAGGAATGAGCCATGAGAATGCTGGGGAAGAGTAGCCCAGGTAGAGACAGGCAATTGTGAGCGTCTTGAAGGAAGAATGTGCTTGGTAAGTACATGGAACAGCAAGAGGCCAGCATGGTGACAGTGAGTGATTAAGGGAGAGGGGATGAAGAACAGGTGGGAAATAAGGAACAGATCTTACAGAGGCTAGTAGGCCATTGTAAAAAGACTTTTTTTTTTTTTTTTTTTTGTCTAAGATGAAAAGCCACTGAAGGGTGTGAGCAGAGAACTATCACAACATTACTTTAATTTGAGAAGGATCACTTTGGCTTCCAGGCACAGAATGAATTATAGTGATTGTATATGGACATTCATAGACATGAAGAAGATTGTGGGAGTAGTTGTGGGGATTGAGAATGATGCTTGGTTTTAGACAAGCTGTACTTCATATATCAAGCCAAGCTGTTGAGTAAGCAACTGGATGTGTGATTCTGGAGTTCAGGAAAGAGGTGTAACTAGAGACAATAGATTTAGGGGTCATCAGCTGATATATGGAATGTAAAGCCATGAGACTAGATGAAATCATCAAGGATGTAACCGACTGAGAAGAGACCAAAGAACAAGCTCTGAGCACTTCAATGCCTGGACATCAAAGTAAAAGGGAACCACCAAAAAGGGACGCAGAAAGAGAACTAAAAGAACGTAGTTTCCTAAAGCTGAAGGAAGAATGCAATCTGAGAGGGTGCCAAGGGTCAATTGTGTCAAAAGTGGCTGGTTTTATTGCTTCATTATGGAAAGCACTGAAAAATAACACTATTGTAGCAAACAGATTCTGCTATAGACTCAGTCCATGTGGACTCAAACCCATCAGCTGCTTCCTCTGTCAAATGTGAATATAAATTCCTGAACACTTTTATAAAGTTGCCATGGATCATATATAAAATAATAGCTGTGATGGATGTGTTACTTAATTCAATGTAAGCATTTCACATTGTATATTACAGCAGTACCCTGAACCCCATAAATGCATCAATGTACAAAGTTATGATTTAATAAAAAACCATAAAAAAATAGCTGTCAAAACACTTGGCGAAATGCCTTTACTGTTCAACTATATATAATCTATATTCACCGATAATGGCTCTATGCCAGGACCTGATCTGGGAAATGTGGAAAGAAGCAGAACAACATACTCCTGTTTTCTTTCCCCAATTCCAGTTTGGAGGTGGGGGGAGTGTGCAAGTGGGTATATGTGCGCATATGTTGTGCCAGTAGTATGAGCACTGTGGTACCACAGAGGAGGGGCACGGAAAAGGAGCATTGATAGTAAATAGTCCCAAGAGGCCACAAAAACTGGACAAGAGACAAGATTCTTGGGAGCTCATTTCTCGAACATAAATCATGGAAGTGGCAGATGCCTCCTGAAATGCCAGTTATTTTTATCTCTTTCGCCTTCTGACTCACTTGGAACATCAGCATTGTTAGCAGAATCAATACTTTCTCCTTGACCCAAGCAATTGATTTTCACAATATCCTTCTTCATCACAGACAGAACACCAAGAGGTAGAAAGGCAGAAAGAAGAAAAGATGGAGACTTTACATCTTTTGTGTTTACCTGGATGGAGCTGAAACACATTCTTCTTAGTAAAGTATCTCAAGAATGTAAAAACAATCCAAAGTACTCATTACTAATATGAAACCAATATATAAACAATTAACACACCCACACGAATGATAATACACAAATATAGTCTAACAAGGGGGATGGGAGAAGAAGGCGATATGTGGGGGAGGGCAATTGGTGGGAGGAGAGAGGTCATTTGGGGGGACTCTCACCTAATGTGCACAAAGCGAGGGTGTTCAGCACGCCACCTGAGTGAGGCTCAACTACAACTTGAGCTTTACAACTCTACCATAACCTAAAAATCTGTACCCTAATATTAATTTGAAATAAAAAATATGAATAGTAAAAAAAAGTCTTTTAGGATAAAAAAAATAAAAATAAAATAAATGCAGAATGATTATTACACCCTTGGAGAGAAGCGAAGGAGAGCACAAAAGAGGCATTTATTGGACAAAGTGGACCATAGGATGACAGTGAGCTCAGGGCAAGGCATTCTAGGAAGGGGGAGAGTTGAGGAAAGAGAAACTAAGGCAGCCATCCCAGTGGGCTCCCGGCATCACTGCATGGTGCTGCCATCAGCAACAGGAAAGGAATTCACACTGGAAAGTCCCGGACTTGGCATCAGCAAGAGTCAGAGGGCAAGACAAGCAAATAAGCTACAATTCCACCAGGGAGACAAGAGAGGCCAGAGTTAGAGGAGTCGGAACGGTACAAACCTTATCCAGAGGCTAAGCATGGTTGGGTCCCTCTCCCACAACCCACTTCACCTAAGATCAGGAGCCACTTGACAGCCATTTACAAGCTGTGCACCTCCAGGTCCATGGGGGGAAATTCCAGTCCTTCTAAGACCAGTGATCCTCAACCCTGGCTTTAAGTACAAATGCCTTGGCAGAGATTCTGATTCGATGGAGGAGAAGGGAGGCAATTGATATTTGGAGGTTCTGTTGGTATTCCAGTGTGCAGCCGTGTCAAGAACCACAGCCTTAGACCATCTTAAAAAGCAGCCTAGTGCACTGCACTTGAAATATCACTGACATTGTTACATCATTCATTCATTCATTCATTCATTCATTCTTTAACAAGTATTGAGTGTTACTAATTATAATAGACCTGGGATGAAATCACAATCTAGAGACTTACCAACTGTGTGATTTTAGGCACTTTACTTTTCTAAATTCCTTTAAAATTAGAGTAATAACACTGCCTATTTCACAGGGTTGTTTAGAGGATTACAAGAAATTATATGCTATAAATGCTTTCAAGTAATAAGCACTCAATAATTGTATACTGTGCAACCTTTTCTTAATGAATTGGAAAAGGGAAGGGCTGGGGGTGGAGAGAGGAAACAGAATGTAAAGAGTACCGTTTCAGTGACTCATGGGGATTCAGGAATCGATACCAAGTCAGCCTATTGCTAGGCATTGTGTTTCTGTTCATATACTCCAGTGGGTCTCAACCTTCTTAATGCTGCAGCCCTTAAATACAGTTCCTGTGGGTCGTGATCCACAGGTTGAGAAACGCTGATATACCCAGAGCAATGCTTTGTTATTGTGGCTAAGACCTTACCCAGCACCCAGTCCTTGTGGAGCTGGAGTCTTGTCTTGCTCCCAGAAGTTGTGTAAGGTCTAGATTGCTCAGGCCTTGTTACCAACCTGTGCACTGACCTACTTAACTCTGTACATAAGCTTTGCCCCTCCCCTGGCTGGAGAGGCACGGACTAGAGTGGGGCAGACTTATACTCAAGCTGGTTTAGTATCTTACAAGAAAACCATTTAACTTTTGGACCTCCATTTATTAATTTCCATATTGAGGATATGATTATTGATTCAGCTCCCAAACTCTGGAGTTAAATACTTGAGTTTGAGTCTTGATTTTGTCACTATTTCCTCTTGTAATGTGGAGATAATAATAGCACACACTTTTATGAGGCTGTGAGGGTGAGGATAAAATAATCCATGTGAGATGCTTAAAACACTACTTGGCACATAGTAGGTTATCAATTTATATTATCTATTATTATTTTTACTATTGTTATCATTACTGTCTGCCTCTTTGTCTTAGTCCTGCTGCTGTAACAGAATACCACAGACTGGGTTATTTATTTATTTAAGACAAAGTCTCACTCTATTGCCCAGGTTAAATTTCCATGGCATCAGCCTAGCTCACAGCAACTTCAAACTCCTGGGCTCAAGTATTCATCCCGCCTCAGCCTCCCCAGTATCTTGAATTACAGGTGCCCACCACACTGCCTGGCCAATTTATCTATTTTTAGTAGTTACAGAGTCTTGCTCTTGCTCAGACTAGTGTAAAACTCCTGAGCTCAAGCAATCCTCCCACCTCGGCCTCCCAGAGTTCTAGGATTACAGGTGTGATCCACTGTGCCTAGTCCACAGACTGGGTAATTTATAAAGCACAGAAATGTATTTAGCCCACATTTCTGGAGGCTGGGGAGTCTAAGAACATGGTACTGCCATCCTATGGTAGAAGGTAGAGTGAAACCTAGAGAAAAAGGGAGCCAAACTCCCACAGTAACTTAGGGGATAATGACACTGACTTTCCCTGGTAAAATCATCTCTTAAAGGTCCCACCTCTTAATACCATCATGATGGCAATTAAATTTCAATACAAGTTTTGGAGGGGAAAGTCAAACTATAGCACTTGAATGCCAATGAAAGGCTATAAGCAGCTGAGCAACCGAGCTACCAATACAAACAGCAAAGCACAGAAAGCTAATTAATCCAATAAGGCAGCAGCTTCAATGACAGCTGGGAAATGTGTACAAATCATGTCATTTTTTTTCAGACCTGTCATCTCACAGAGGATAATAGTTCCCAGGCAGGCCCAGTATTCTGAATTATCTTCCTGGAGGAATCCCACAGGGGTTTCAGGTGGCATGAAAGATGGCGTCTCCAAAGCTTTTCAGAGAAGGGAAAATAAATAACCTTATAGCTTCCCTCAAATTCGGTCTGTGCTCACCACGTGGCCATTTTGTGTCCTGCATGCCTAACTCTTAAGGCCTGAACAACAGATTAAAGTCCAAAGGAACTTACCAGCTGACTTAACATGATCACTGTTGACAGCTACACTCCTACCAACATACAAGTAGCACTTTACAGTTTATAAAATCCTTTTATATATATAATTTGGTTGAATTTGTTTATTCATTCATTCATTTACTAAATACTCATAGTATTACTAAATCAAATAGACAATTTGCAGGCTCTGTGTGAAGTAACATCAGTCAACAAAAATATGTAAATACAGGGTGAAGAGTAGTAAAGAAGACTCCAGATGTGAATCCCAAAAGAGTCTGTGAGTTCACACCAAATTTGAGAGAGCTGGATCACATGAAAGAACAGGTGAGGCCCAGGTCCTATGATAGAACTAAGGCATGCATAGGGCAAGGTTCAAAACAGAGTGACAGGTCTATCAGGCGGGGAGGGGTTGGATAAGACAGATTTCATACCAACTCTTAAGTTCCAACTGATCTTCCTTCTGTACCTGAGTCAGTCCTGCCACCTGGTTCTCTTAAATGGTGGAGGCTTACCCATGTGCCTGATCTCTGAGCAATGTCCACTATTTGATTTAATTTTCAAAAATGTGGCTGCCAGCTCACAATCTTAGTCACTCCCTTTGACAAGTAGATGTATTATTTTCTATTCTTTTAATTCCACAAAGAGTAGAAAATTAAATGACAGACTCACTTAATGAGAATATTAAATGAGATCATGGATGTAGAAATAACACCAATGATATAAAGGGTCTTTTACTGAATTCTTAATATGTGTCAGACACCAGGTATTTTGTGCAATTTTTTGCTCATATTCAGACATTTATCTGCAAGTAGATGAAGCCCTCCATTTTACAGAAGCTCAGTGACTTGTCTATGGTATTATAAGCAGAAAGCATCAAAGTTTGTCTACTGAAAAAGCCCTTTTATTATTATTATATATCTCTTTCCTCTATATCACACTGCCTCTCAAAAATGAAAAAAACAAACAAACAAAAAAAAAACTCATACATAAAATTATAAATGGAACATCTGCCATTTTCCAGGCACCAAAGTAGGCATTTTGAAAGCAAGGTATCCATTTTTAAAAGAGTTCTTTCTTCAAAACAATCGAATGATGGGACAATTAATGCTCAAAGAGGATGAAAAAAAAAGATCAATGGCTTGTTAATGGTACAGCCAGGATTTGAACCTGGGTTGTTGCCAGTTTGTGTTGCCTTTCCACCATCTCACACCACCTTCAAAGGTCCTCAATCTACCCCAAGTTTTGCTGCTAGCTACCTGTTACTTTCTTTTTGGAACTCATTTTTCCCATTTGCAAAATTATGATCTTTAAGAGGTCTTTCAGATTTGATGTTCTCAGATTCTCAGATATAAACAGGTGGAGATGAAAGGTGGACAGGAAATCATTTTATACTGAGAAAAGCAGGGATACAGGATTATAAAGAAAAGAGAACATTTAGGAAAAGTCAGACGTGTTGTGGGTTGGAGTTAGAGCAACTCCACTCTTTGCCTTGGCCCACTGGGGATCAGAGAAGGCTTCATGAAGAACCAGCCTTTAAGGTAGACACAGTGGGATGAGGAGGAGTTTGAAATGTTAAAGATGGGCACTAATAAAGAAAGGGGAAAACACATGAAAGGACTCAGAGGCCTGCGAATAATGAGTATTTGAAGAACAGTGATTTGTCTGAGGCCGTTTTATCCCAGAAAGGAGCAGAGGAATCAAATAGCGAGAAGTTGTAGTGACAAATTTCACCTTGAGGGTAGCAGGGATTTTAGTCAGATTTCCTGGGCCATCTACTTATATGTAACAACTTCTTGCTCTTGGTCTTAATTAAGGTGCCACACAGTTCCTGGAAACTTGAGGTTATATAACAAAGCTGGAGTAGTGCTTTCAGCAAAGTGAATTACTAATTCAATTAGACAAACTCCAAACACACATACACACACCCTTTGTCATTTCTTTTGATTATAAAAGAGACAGGTATGTATAGAATAATACATGCATATATCAGCAGAGAGTGCTAGTTTTTAGCACTAGCCATTAGCACTAGATTTTATTTTATTAAAATAATACTTTTATTTTGCTGTGGTTTGGAGATAAGATATCATAACAGACTCCCTTAGGAGATGCCCAGAAGCCTTATGTTTCTTCCACAGGCCATAAAAAACACAAGCCTCTGGCTAATGGCTAAGACCACAACTCAGATGGGCAATAGGCAGGATTCTCATTAGCAGTAGCTTGAAGGCTGTAATGTACAGAACATCAGGGTCCCAAGGTCACAGTTGGGTCAAAGTTCTTATTTTTTTATTTCTGCCTTTATCCTTTGTTTTATCTTTCTCAACTCCTCAAAATTCTGCCCTTTTACATTTCCCCCAAGTGAATAGAAGGTCTTCCCTATGGTCGGGCGTGGTGGCTCACACCTGTAATCCTACCACTCTGGGAGGCCAATGTAGGTAGATTGCTCGAGCTCATGAGTTTGAGACCAGTATGAGCAAGAGCAAGACCCTGTCTCTAAAAATAGAAGACATTGTGGCAATCACCAGTAGTCCCAGCTACTTGGGAAGCTGAGGCAAAGAGGATCACTTAAGCCCAAGAGTTGGAGGTTGCTGTGAGCTATGATACCAATGTACACTACCAAGGGCGACAAAGTGAGACTCTGACTCAAAAAAAAAAAAAAGAAAAGAAAAAAAAAAGAAAGAATGAAAAAGAAAAAAAAAGATCTTTCCTTTCCATGCAAGTTTTTCATACACCTGTCTATTATTATGGCCTCCACTTCCCAAATTCTTTTACTGTGTCTTAAATTGTTAAACTTGTGTGGGATTCCTAAACTGTTTTCATTTCTATTTTCTCTTAAATGGTTCTGACAGTTCTTTCTCCATCTCCTTCATTTATTCTTCTCAATATGCCCATTCCTAAATTCTGATGTTCTCAAAGTTGCAGTGTCTCAACCTCAAGTTTCTCCATCCTTACCCATCCATCCAAGTATCCAGCTATCCAGTATATATGTACAGAAATGCATGAGACCAGATCCGTGCACTCAAAGAGCTAGTGGGAATACAGATGTGTAAAAGTCTCACACAGCTTTAGGCTGTGTTTTGTCTTCACTCTGCTAGATGAAGGTAATCCAGGCTATGGACCAAGATAGTACATAGCAGGGGCCTTCTGTGTCTTTAATTGTGGGCCTTGGGATAAAGACAACTTATATATGACCACTTATATCCATTTTGAAAGCCCACAAATACCCATCCTATTATATCAGACTTAAATATTCAAGAAAATAATCACTTAATGATATTAAGATAACCCTGTTAATTGTGATCGCTTGTCTCATTCCATTTAGAAGGCAGCATACTACAAATAAAAGAACACAAATTTTAAGGGAGAACAGACTTGAGTAGGAATTCTGGTTTTCCTTTTAATTAGCTGTATTATCTTAGACGATTTACTCAATTTCTCTGACCTTCATTTTCCTCATCTATAAAATGAATATAATATATATATTTTATAGACTTGTTATAAGGATTTAAAACAAGCAGCATACATTGTACAGTCCCTGGTACTTAATATTTAAAATAGATACCCCCTCCCCATACTTTCTTCTTTTTCAAATGTGGAACTAGCTCAAAGAGAAAACAGAATGTGGGCAACTAAGTATATGTCTCTCTTCAGGTAACAAGGCATGATGCATTGGAAAAGGACCTCAAGATAGCATTGTTTTAAATAAGTCTTAAATTCTCTTTCAATTTCCTTTTTCAAATTACTTAAGGGGAGCTTTCTGTAGTGCTGCTAATGAAGTCATCCTCAAAATCACTTTCAGACAGACTATTGCTCAGTAATAAACTAACTGCATGATAGTACACATATCCAAGCCCCCTAGTCTGGTGATTTTTTAGAATCAGAATCCATACAAACAGTCATTGACTGTCTTAAGGGGGTCATTTGCAGAGATTGGATTTCTCCAAAAGAAAAGAATATACCCATTTTATTCTCTTTATTTTGCCAGCTCATCAAGAAGAAAATGATGAAAAAACTCTAATGTCTATGGTATAATTCATCACAGGGAATTTTATGGCAGAAAAATGTCTTCAATTTAACTGGCACTAATAAGTGACACTGGGGAAAGGCTGTGAGAGACTTTTTTTTTTTTTTTTTTTTTTTTCTTTCACCACCAGGAGTCAGCTAGGAACAAAAGGGAGATGTAATCATTATTCATGTTTAGGTATTAAATGTTTAAAGGCATCTTACATAACAGTATGTATTTTATTACCTGGCTATGTACCAGGTGTAAAAATTTTACCAAAACAATAATCTGTGTGACCTGTTTATGGTAACTGGGTCCAATTAAGGCCACATGGTGGGTAAAGGTAGATGAGGAAAGGCTTACTTTGAAGAGTCCAACAAAAGGGCTAGTCCTACGAAGGGAGTGTTGCAGTGTTTGGTTTAAAATGACCACATTAATGTACACAGCTATGATTTAATAAAAAAAAAAAATAAAGAAAATGTCCTTTCTTTTTTTAATGGGTCTAGCAATTAGAAGAAAACACACACACACACACACACACACACACACACACACACACCCTGCACAACTTTATAGGCAGAGTTTTCTAATAAATGGAATGCAATAGTAGAGAACTTACTGAGCACCATTTCCAAAATCTACTATGTTCCCTTGTATTTTATAGTCCTTAATTTCCTTTTTTGATTTCATATGGCCAAGGTATTCTTCCTTTTTCTCCTGTTTATTCTCCAGTCTGGAGATGGAAAGCCACCAAGACCTGTGAGTACTTATGATCATTATCACTATTGCCATAATCATGCTGTCCTCGTCCCTTCATTCATCATCTACTTATTCATTCATTCATTCATTCATTTTACACTTACCTGGAAACTCAAATCAACAACTATTTATTGCATGATAATGTGTCTAGCGTTAAAATATAATAATGATTATTTCATAGTCCTCTATTTTCAAGGCAAGGAATTCCTAATTTAGTAGATAGCTGTGTGATTGCTGGACTGAATGCCAGGCACTCTGCTGAAGGGAGTACTAGGCACAGAGATTACAAGGAGATAGAAGAGAATAACACAGTAGAGAGGGGCTGAACAAATGCTTCTGTGATGAGATGCTCTTTTTAAAGTTGAGCTGTGATGGATGAGTGGGCATTTTCCAGTAGAGAATGGGTGGAAAGGACAGGCAGAAGAAGGAAATAGGATGTCCAATGGTGGAATAGTATGGCACAGTCATGGAACAGAAAGTATTTGTGTTTAGCTGAGGACAAAACTTAACGATATTGATTATCTTACTATAGGTAAGGTATTTTTTCTTTGTGCTCTGAGATTATAGATATGAAAAATCACAGTTGCTCATTTCAAAGAACTGCTCACTACAATTAAAGAAACTTTAATCTTTTGGGGGCATGTATTCCTTGCCAGATAGGTGAACTGACTCAGATTTGTGGTTCTTTTGTTATTTTTCTTTTGAGGAGTTCTTTTTATTTACTGGTTTGTTTAAACAGTCTTAATTTGCCCCTCCCCCATTTTTAAATTTGTTTCTTACTTTTTTTTTAAATTTCAAAATATTGAGAGGGTGCAGATGTTTTGGTTACATACATTACTTTTGTAATGTTTGAGTCACTGGTATAGGTGTGCCTAACACTCAAATGGTGTTCATTGTACCTGTTAAATAGGTTTTTGCCCATCCCCTCCTACACTTTCCCCCTCCTTGATTTCCACTGAGTTTTATTCCCCCCTGTGAATGTGTGCTCATCAGTTCCAGTTTAATAATGAGTACATATGGTGTTTTTTCCCCATTTTTAGATGTTTCACTTAGGATGATGGTCTCCAGTTTCGTGTAAATTATTGCAAAAGGCATTAATTCATCCTTGTTTATGACAGTGTAGCACTCCATTATATACACACCTTGATGTTTATGAGTTGATGGGCACTTGGTTAATTACTCATCTTCTCAATTATGAATTGTGCTGTCATAAATATTTGAGTACAGGTGCCTTTTTAATAAAAATAACCTCTTTTCCTTTGGTCTACCAGTAGTGAGACTGCAAGATCAAATGGTATGTCTACTTTTAGTTCTTTCAGGAAGCTCCGTACTGTTTTTCATAATGGTTGTACTCATTTGTAGTCCCACCAACAATGTATAAGCATTTCTTTCTCTTTGCATCCTCTCCAGGATCTACTGTTTTTGTGATTTTTAATAAAAAGATTGTAACAGGGGTAAGGTGATATCTTATTATGTTTTTAATTTGCATTTCCTTGATGGTTAGTGACATTAAATTTTTTTCATGTTTATTGGCCATCTGTCCATCTTCCTTTGAAAAGCTTGTGTTAATGTATTTTTCCCTCTTATTAATGGGGTTGTTTGGTATTTAATTGCTGATTTTCTTGAGTTCTTTGTATACTTTGTATTTTAGTGCTTTATTTGATACATAGCTTGGGAATATTTTCTGCAATTCTGTAGTTGTCTATTTGCTCTACTGATTATATCATTGGCTATGCAGAGCTTTCAATTTAATTAAATCCAATTATTTATTTTTGTTGTTGTTGTTGTACTTGCCATTGGGGTCTTAGTTTTAAATTCTTTGCCTAGGCCACTACCTAGAATATTTTTTCCCCATATTTTCTTCTAGAAGTCTATGGTTTGATGTTTTACATTTATGTCCTTTATCTATCTTGAATTAACTTTGGTGAGAAGTAAGAGATATGGATCCTGTTTTGTCCTTTTGCATGTGGCTATCAAATTTTCCCAGCAGTATTTATTAAATAGGGCTTCTTTTCCCCAATGTATATTGATGTCTGCTTTGTCAAAGATCAGTTGACTGAAGGTGGATGTTTTTATGTTTGGGTTCTCTGTTCTGTTCCAGTGATCGGTGTTTCTATTTTTGTATCAATGCCATGCTGTTTTTGTTGCAATAGCCTTGAAGGATAGTTTGAAGCATGGCAATGTGATGCCTACAGATTTGTTATTTTCGTTTAAGATTGCTTTGGCTATTTGGACTTCTTTTCTGGTTACAAATGAAATGCAGAATTATTTTGGGGTGCTCTGTGAAATATGACATTATTATTTTGATGAGGATTGCATTTTATCTGTAAATCAGAGAAACTGAAGTAGTAATAAAAAATCTTCCAACAAATAAAATCTCTAGACCATATGGAGTCACAGCTGAATTTTATCAGATCTAAAAAGAAGAGCTGGTACCCACACTTCAGAAATTATTCCATAACATTATGTTTAGAAGGAGGAAATTCCCCCACTTCATTCTACAAAGTAAATATCACCTTGATAGCAAAGCCAGGAAAGGACACAACAAAAATGGAAAATTATAGATCAATACCCTTTATGAATATAAATGCAAAAAAACTCAATAAAATAGTAACAAACCAAATTCAACAGCACATAAAAAAAATAATCCACATGACCATGTGAGCTTCATCCCAGGGATGCAAGGATGGTTCAACACACATAAATCAATATATGTGATTCACTACATAAACAGAAGCAAAAACAAAAACCATATGATTATCTCAATAGATGCGCAAAAAGTATTCAACCAAATACAGCACTCTTTCATGATGAAACTGTCAACAAACTAGTTATAGAAGGAATATATCTCAAAATTATAAAAGCCATATGTGACAAGCCCAAAGCCAAAAACATACTGAATAGGGAAAAGTTAAAAGCACTTTCCCCAAGAAGTAGAATAAGACAAGGCTCCCTGCCCACTGTCACTACTTCTATCCAACATAGTGCTAGAAGTTCTAGTCAGAGCAATCAGTCAATATAAAGAAATAAAAACCATCTAAATCAGGAAACAGAAGGTCAAATGATCACTTTCTTTTTTTTTTTTTTTGCATCTAAGAATAAACTTTTGTTTATTTTCTATTTTGTTTATTTTAGTTTTTTTTTTTAAATTTTTCTCTTATTCCACTAGAAATATGATATTATATCCAGAAAACACTAAGATTCCACAGAGACTCCTGGAATTGATAAATAAATCCAGCAAAGTCTCAGGTTACGAAATCAATGTACACAAATCCCTAGTATTTTTATACACCAGTAATATTCAAAAGCTGAGAATCAAACCAAAGACTCAATTCCATTCTCAATAGCTAAAAAGAAAAGAAAATACAAAGAAGTATACTTAACCAAAAAAGGAAAATTTTCTACAAGGGGAATTATGAAAGAAATTGCTGATGACACAAACAAATGGAAAAACATATCATAATAATAGATCAGTAGAATAAATATTGTTTTATTCTTCGGCAGACCTAAATGAAGACAGAGAGTAATACATAGGAAAATATGAGATCAGAATTCTTATTAGAGAGAACAGAAAAGATCCAGGAAGCACATGTTCCCAGGAAGTCAAAGGAATGGCAGAAGGGCCAATGTGCTACAGCAGAAATGAGCCGGGTGAAGAATGTCAGGCAATAAGCAAAGAGCGACTTAATAGCCAGGTCACATGAGCCCAGTTGAGAAACATGTGAAAGGCTTTGGACTTTGTGAAATTACCTGACTCTCATTTTAAAAGGAGCAATCTGGATGCCGTGTGGAGCATCTACTGAGAGGAGGGGATGTAAGTGAAGGACTGGTTAGGAGAGGAGTATCTTAATAGATGGAGATGATTGGGGATTGATCTGGAACCCAGGTATGCTGCCTCCTTCTTGTCCTTCCAACTTTTCTACCACTTCCTCCTAGGCCAAATCAATTCCATTGTTTTTCATAAGCCTGCAACATCACCTTCCTGATGTAATTTCAAAACAAACAAACAAAAAAACGCAGACCATATTTAACAGAAAGCCTACTCAGCATCAAGAGAAACCAGGGGCTTTGGTGTGCTTCAATTGGAGCAGAGAAGATGCGTGGAAAATACCAAGCAAATGTTAGGACTCAGAAACCAAAATAACATGTACTTGACTTTGTAATTTTAAAAGCTAAATTCAAGCATGTGTCTTCTTAGTTTTCCAGAAATTATAGAATCTTAAAGCGTAAAATTAAATAAACTCCAGTCCAAACTTGTTTCCTTCTCCCTCCCTCTCTTCCTTCCTCCAGAGTTTTCTCTAACTTTTTAAAAATTCCCCATTTCACCAAATTAGGAACTTTCTAAATGTTTGGTCTATGTGAGGCAACTAGTTCACACTAGCTGATGTCATAGCACACCGGGCAATCTATTTCCTGGTTGCATTACACATGTTCAGTTCCCTGAGCCTTTGCTCTTGTTTTTTTTTTTTTTTTTTTTTTTTTTGCCAACTCTACTTCCTCAATGTCCTCTATTGTCTGAAATGCAGTCATTTTCTTCAAAGGTTATTCCTCCAATCTTCCAATAATTTAATTGGTTGATTTATTCCTTTTATATCTTTTTGCAAAGATAGCTACTAAATCTTCAATTTTTTCATCTGTACAGTGGAAAATTTGTAAAGGTTAAATGTGAGTATCCATGAAATAGCCTTAAAAAGACTAAATTGCTTAACTATGAATATTACTTTTTCTTTTTCTTTTCTTTTGTCTCTTCTCTTCCCTTCTCTCCTCTTCCCTTCCCTCACTTCCCCTTCCTTCTGCTCTCCTTCCCCTATCTCTCATCCCTTCCTCTGTTTTTCTATTTTTCTTCCTGTCTATCCTTCCCTCCCTCTCTTTCTTCTTTCCTTCCTTCCTTCTTCTTTGGCTTGAAAATACCCTTCTTTTTTTGGTGGGGGGAGAGGTGTTGAAGATGCCTCAAACATATAAATGCAATAGACATTTGTCATCAGATGTTTCATGCCTCAGGAATGATAACTTAGCCTACTCTGTGTCTGGGACCAGACTAAGAACTGTTCCTGACTAGGCAGTCTTATATCATGCCTAAGACTTGCTCACTTCTTCTCTCTACCAAATAACAACCACCACCAAGGTAACCAAACTTTTAAAAATAATTCTGGTACACTACATGTATAAATAGGATCTAGGTCTGCTACCCCCACCTGGATAGCTCTTCTTTTATTAGTTTCGTATTTCACATGAGATTTTGTTTGCAAAAAAAGGTGTGTGTGTGTGTGTGTGTGTGTGTGTGTGTGTTTTGCCTTAAAAAAATCTTTAAAATAACTAATCTGGTTCAAAGTCCTCACTTTAGAGATGTATAAACTAAACCTCAGAGAAGAAAAGACTGGCCTAAGAACATACTGTGTGCATCAGCCTTTCAAAGCCAGGTGAAGAAACTTCCAGCATAGGATACAAGCCAAGTATTATGTTCATTTTGGCTTATTTTGCTAGTCTTACATACCAAGAGCCCAAGACATAAATCCAGACCTTGTGAGAAAGAAACTTTTTTTTTTTTTTTTTGAGACTGGATCTCTCTCTGTCACCCAGCCTCAAACTCCTGCACGCAAATTAATTCTCCTGGCCTTAGACTCTTAAGTAGCTAGGATGATAGGCATGTGCCATCATGCTTGCCTACCTTTTCTTCTTTTTTCTTTTTTTTTTGAAGCTCTCGCTATGTTGCTGGTCTCAAACCCTTGGCCTCAAACAATCTTGGGTAGCTGGGATTACAGATGTGAGCCACAATGTCCACCTCCATGATGAAGAACCTTTAAATTCCTAGTTCCAACTAATTCTTTAAATACATGGATTGCTGATGGCTGAGAATTTATTTTCTCCCAATTCAAAACAAAAAACAAACAAACAAACAAAAAAAGAAAATCTTTGAACATTTTAGTACCAGGTCTTAGGTTCAGGGGCATCTAACCATGGCCCGAGGCTGGTTTTGAACACATATCTATGAGTTGTCTTGGAAAACACATTAAATACACAAACACTGATGAAAACTGATGAGCAAAGAATGATATCCATCACACAAGTAAGCATTGATAGCCAGCTGCATGCCATAGTTGGACACCCCTGCAGGGCTTCAAGGCCCCCAAATGGCACCTTCCTTCCTCCTTCTAAGTGACTGTCACTAATATTTGAAGGGTGGGTGGTTTATAGGAATGGAAGAAGATGAAAATGACCTTGGGGCACTGTAGATGTTCAGAAGAGTGTTGATTTCACTGTTATAAAAACAAACAGCCACTAAGATTCTGAACATAGATATGAAAATTTCAGGAGTTTGTAGGCTTTCCTCAAGGTGGGCTAACTAAACTCTAGACAGCTTTCAAATGAGATCAGGATCACAGTTTTCTTCCATTCTATTAAATAAGGAGGGGGGAGGTTTGGGTGGAGGGAAGGTGATGGGTTGGGCCACATCTATGGTGCATATTTTTATCTATAATAAAAAAAAAAATAATAAATCTATTAAAGCTTACCCCTCTGAATCTCAGTTTCTTAATCTTCAAAATGGGGATAATAATATCTACCATATAGAATTATCATGATTGTTCAATAGAAAGATATAAGTTTCTTTGACCCATTTTTGGAATAGAAACATGCAGTTCATAAAACAACAATGGCCAACACTCAGCTAACACAGAATGTGCTAGGTATATTCTAATAATATTACTCATATTGATTCATTTAATCTTCAAGATAAATCTTTGAGGATTATTATGATCCCCACTTTATACATAAGAAAAATGAAGCATAGTAAAGTTAAATTACTTGCCTAAGATCATACTGATTAAAACTGATAGAGCTGGGATTCGAGACAGGTTGTCTAACTCCATATCCTGTCCATTTAACCATTATAGTGAAGAGTCTCTAAGTAAGCAGTAGACTTAATTGTTGTTATTAATGAGGTCAACACTAGAAAGGAGAGAAACAAATGTGGTGGCTTGGAAAGCCTCACAAATCCTCTCCAGCACGGCAGTCCTCCTGAGTTGATTCAGAACACAGAAATGCCCAGTGGTTCCTTTCAAAATGGCTCCTGCTGACAGAATGCCAGATCCCCACACTTTGCTCTTTGGCATTAATTAAACAAAGGAGTTAATCAAGATAAACTTCCACACCTGCCCGGCACCAGCCTGGAAGTTTATCATGTCTAAATATGTTTCTCATGCATTTACTGCAAATTAGTTTCTGAAAGTGAATTTCAAGGTCTAGTGATTCTGAGGTTCCCTAACTCCATTTTCATTAAGTTTTCACAAATGATCTACTGTTGCATTATTCTTTTATAGTGCAGATTTAAAGCCCCACTATGAAAAGCAATTATGCTGTCAGAAAAGTGTATTTTGACTTATTAAAAAATCTGAAAGGTTTCAGAAAACTATTTATTTAGATTCTCATCAGGAGGGCATTTTTGACAGTCATCAGAAAGAAAGCACTTTTCAGTTGCATACTATATGGAGTGGCCTAAGAAGGCTTTTCCACAGTGCATATGTGGCACAGTGGAATAAACACAGTGCAGGGCATTAAGAGGCCTTGACAGCTACTTTCAGAAGAAAGGCCTTGGGCCCCTCTGTCTTCATCTGAAAAATAAAGACATTGGACACAGTAATCCCTAGAGTAACAGGTGTACAGACATTCTATAATTAGAGCTGTTTGTATGAAACAGTATTTTTCAGGGATGATGCTAACAGGTGCATATCAAACACTGAGAGGCAGGCTACATTATTATCATTTTATGGATGAGGAAAATAAAACTTTAGAAGGTTACATGATTTATCCAAGATCAGTAGAAGCTATATTTGGGATATGACCCCTATTGCCCTAGTCAATGATATACACATAATGGAATATTATTGATTAAAAAAAAAACAAAACAGAAAGAACCTCTGATTCATTCAACATTAGGGAGGGTTGACAAAAAGATGTCAGATATAGAAGAATTTATCTTCTATGACTCCATTTGTAAGAAGTATTTATATGAAGTTCAAGAACAGACAAAACTAATCTATGGAGATAAAATCAAGAGTGGTTACCCATGGAGGGGTGGAGAGGGACTAAAAGCAGCCCCAAGAGAACTTTCTGAGGTGTTAAAAATATTCCAAATCTTGACTGGGATGGTTACATAGGCATATACATTATCAAAACCCATGGAATCCAATGTTCAAGCTCAGTGCATTTCACTGTACATGAGCCTCAAAAGGAAGTGTATATGGCTAGTAGGCAGTTTGTTTGGCTTGTGAGCCCCATGCACAGAAACCTACATGCAAAGACTCTGCTCCTCCAGTATGGGTAATGCTGGGCAGTGTGCCCATATTCTGGGAACCTGGGGGTCAGAGCTAACCTCTCTGCCTGGTGTTTCTCCACTTATGCAGACCCCTCGTGCTGGGGAAAACCTC
The DNA here is from genome assembly GCA_963574355.1 of Loris lydekkerianus. Taxonomy (NCBI): domain Eukaryota; kingdom Metazoa; phylum Chordata; class Mammalia; order Primates; family Lorisidae; genus Loris; species Loris lydekkerianus. Next base: position 26,148 of record CAUYPK010027791.1, read on the forward strand.
TACACTGAGAGAACGATCAAGGCTTAAATTTATGCTTTCTGCCTGAATGACCTTGGGTTAGTCACGCTCTTTCTTGGACATATTTCTTCACTTTTAAATTAAAGGGTTTGGATCTAGTAGCCTCCAAGGTCCTTTGTAGCTCTAACTCTCATATATATATATATATATATATATATATATATATATATATATATATATATATATATATATATATCACAAAAAAAAGTAAATTTTTTTTTTTTTAAAAGAAAAACAAAAAAACTATTATTATTGGAATAT
>CAUYPK010027793.1:0-45673 GCA_963574355.1 Loris lydekkerianus
CATGTTTACATGGATGGAGGTGGAACATATTCTTAGTAAAGTATTTCAAGAATGGAAGAAAAAGTATCCAATGTACTCAGCCCTACTATGAAACTAATTTAGGGCTTTCACATGAAGCTATAACCCAGTTACAACCTAAGAATAGGGGGAAGGGGGAAAGGCAGGGGAGGGAGGGGAGAGGTGGTAGAGTGAGAGGGATTGGTAGGATGCGGTGCATCTTACAAGGGTATATGTGAAACTTAGTAAATGTGGAATGTAAATGTCTTAGCACAGTAACTAAGAAAATGCTAAGACTATGTTAACCAGTGTGATGTAAACGTGTCAGTCTATGAAGCTAGTGTATGATGCCCCATGATCGTATCAATGTACACAACTATGATTTAATAAAAAAATAAATAAAATAAAATAAAATAAAATAATAAAATAAAGCCTCCCAGCATGGTGACTTCCACCTGTGATCTGAGCCCTCTGGAAAGCCAAAGCAGGTAGATCCCTTGATCTCGGGAATTTGAGACCAGCCTGAAAAAGAGTGAGACCCCTACTCTATTAAAAATTGAAAAAATTAGCCAGGCTTTGTGGTGGGCATCTGTAGTCCCAGTTTCTGCAGAGACTGGGACAAAGGGATTACTGAACCCAGGAGTCTGAGGTTACTATGAGCTAGGCGGACATCATGGAACTCTAGTCTAAGCAACAGAGTGATATTCTGTCTCAAAAATTAAATTACATTAAATCAAATCAAAGCAAATTAAATTAAACAAAGTCAATAGTAATTATTCAAATAAAATTAAAAATGTGAGATAGAGGAAATTTTTCTGTTGAATTTGTTTTGGCAAAAAGAATAAGGAAAATGAGTTGTAAGATATAAGAAGTCTGCTATTGATGCACATTTAATAGTTCATTATCAAGAAAGGATATTAAGTGTTGTGAAAAAAAATTATTACAATGTCTATATTAGAAAGGAGCTAGATGTAAATCAGCCCTTTAAAAATTATACTCATATTTTTACATCACCTTTAGATATTTTTGATATTGTGTGAGTTACAACACTTCATATTAAGTGTTGCCCTACTGACTTTAATGGCTTAATAAATACTTTATTATGTATTCATTTATTTAATAATAATATACATACATAGTTCTATGCAATTTTAATTCTGATTTTTAGTTAATTATCTATCTAACATGTTTTTCCTCAGGCCTGAACTTAGTGTATAATCTTATAATTTAGGAATTAAGTATACTGTCTCTACTGAATTTCTCTTTATGGCTTTTAATATTATTTCTGCTTCTGACCTTTTACAAGATTCAACAGGTTAATGAAGTATAAATTCTCCACTGGTTATCTTTATGCAAGTAGCACTTTTTTTCTGCAAGGGTTTCTATGAAATCCAGAATTTATGTTGAACTGTCCATTAAACGGATCCATATTGATGAGCTTTCCTTCTGATCCACAATTTTTAACACAAAATTATGTCTGACACTTTCTAATTCTGGAAAATCTTCTAAAGTTAATGAACTTTAGCAAATGTCAGTTAAAGGTTCTCTGACAAATTGGAGGTGAGCAGACAGATAAATGAAAGACTTAATGCACAAAGGCTCAGTAGGAAAAGAGTAATACGATGTATCTTGAGATGACCATAATGAAAAATAATTAAAATATGAGGCCAATTGATGACAGTTTCATGAGTTTATTTCATTTAGACACATATAAAATTTTTATTTGTGTCTCTTTTAAATCTCTATTGCAAACTTCTAGGTAAATGCACTGATACATTGTGAGCCTCTGAGGGTAACGAATCTTTCTCCGCCTTAGGTGGTTCTACCCTCCACTGTGGTACTCGGGGCTCACATTTCTTAGGCACTTGATTTTTTGTCAGTTTTTCAATTTTATTTTGTTTTAAAATTTACTGGTACAAAGTTGTCAATTTTTATTATCTTAACATTTTTACCCAGACTTTATTTTTTAGAGAAGTTTTAGGTTCATAGCAAAATTGAGCTGAAAGTACAGAAAAAGTACCCCTCACGCCCTTGTTCCTATACATACACAGCTTCCTCCACTATCAACAGCCCTCACAGAGGGATGCACTTGTTACACTGATAAATCTACATCATTATTATGCAAGCCCATGGTTTCCATCAGGGTACACTCTTGGTGTCCTACATTCTGTGGGTTTGGACAAACATATAATGAACGTGTGTCCACCATGAGAGTTCCTGCAGAGTAGTTTCTGATCTAAAATTTCCCTGTGCCGTTCATCCCACCCACCCTTCTAATCTGTGGCAGCCATTTGTCATTTTATTGTCTCCAGAGTTTTGCTACACTGGGCATTTTTACCCTGTTTTACAAGTGAGTTAGCTGAGATCTAAGAGGTTCCCTGAGATTCCTCAAGCCACCTATCCAACCACATGTCTGGATCAGAATTAGAATAAAGATTTTTTTAAGTGCATTTTTTAAAACTACATTACTCCTTCCAAATAATGTTATAAGTCTGCATTCTAATACTGATGGATAAAAGGCCAGGAAGTCAGTCTATATAAAAGTCTAAAAAATAGTAAAAAAAAAAAATGAAAAAGTCAAAACCTTTTTAGCCTGAAATCCATGCTATTTTATTATATTATATTATTACATTACATTATCATATTATTACATTACCATAACCGAAGGGAGGTCGTATGTAATATAAAAAGAAAATGCACGGAATTAGAAAACAAGATTTCACTCAGCTTTGCCCAGCAGTTTAAACACTGAGACTAAGCCATTTTAGCACAATGTGTATAATATTTACAATCACTAAGAACCGTGCAGATTCGGTCCATACATGGTACATTTGAAATCACGTTGCAAATTATAAAGTTCTTTTAAATATAACAGCTTATTAGATTATTGGGTGTGTATCCTCGGCTGCCTGCTAACAACAGATGAAGATAGTTCCTGAGTAGATTTAGGCAACACTAATGCATTGATTAGAATTATCGTTATTCAAAATTAACCAACAGAGGAGGGAAGTCACATCCAGAAATTCCCATTGGTCTCTTGATTTCAATTAATGCTCTGTCCTTCCTGCCCGTTCGTCTATTTATGATAGTGCTAAATTTTAATAGTCTAATTGAGCTTTTAGTTGTGGTTTTCAGGAGTCTCCTAATTGGCAAAAGGTTCATTTTTCCTCTTCACAAATGTATAACATTGTTAGTAATGTGTTGGCATCCTGATTGGTTTCAGTTACCTAGGAAATGATAGCATTGCCCAAAAGTACTGAGCTGAAAGTGTTGATTCATGTTTGAAGATAAAACTAGATGTATGTTTCAAATGCATATTTAAACAAAGGGTAAACTTAAAAACATAAGTAAAAATAAGTACTGCAATTCTCTCTCTCTCTCTTTTTTTTTTTTTTTTTTCCTGAGACTGAGTCTTACTTTTTTGCCCGGGATAGAGTGTGGTGGCATCATTCTAGTTCACAATAACCTCAAACTCCTGGGATCAAGTGATTCTGATCTTGCCTCAGACTCCCAAGTAGCTGGAACTACAAATGCCCACCACTCTGCACGGCTAGTTTTTTCTATTTTCAGTAGAGGCAGTGTCTCACTCTTGCTCAGGCTGGTCTTGAACTCTCAAGCTCAAGAAGTCCACTGTCCCTGCCTCCCACAGTGCTAGGATTACAGGTATGAGCCACCATGCCTGACCTGTTATTCTTTATCTATAAGAAAATGACTGATAATAATTTTTAGAAGTATTACAAAACTAGTCATTAAAATTTGGATTCATAGTTGTTTTTCCACAAATGATTTGTATGCTTTTAAAATTGACATATTCCATAAATTCCACATTTTAAACTCGCCTAACATTGAGGAATGAACACTATGACCATCACTACTTAAGGGCATTGGTTAAGAAGTAGCCTCTTCTACATAACTTCAGGGAAGTGAAGACTTACAAACACTGCATCATACTTTCTTAGTCCTAGAGGACTGTTAAAAATCAGAATAGTGGAAATCTTTTTTGAAAGTTTTCTTCAGAAAATAACAAATTTCACTAGCATAATATTGTATATTAAATAATTTATCTTGAAAATTGATTAGAAAATCAATATAGATGATACCCATAAGTCAATCATCTATCATCTCTTACTTTTTTGCCTAGTTTTTGTACCCTACTAATTTTTTTTTTTTTTAGCTCAGAGGTTATCATAAACTTTTACCTGTGATTATATATCTTTTGCTACTATCTGTACAATGTCAATAGCAATTATTTCATTAAACATAAACTTGTTCACAACATTTACATAATGGCCATCAAAATGTTGTAGCAAGAACTAGGGATGTGTAATCCTAAGACTATGCCATCAGCATATTCAAATTGTCATGGAAAAGAACACCAAAACAGATAATTAAAATATAAGGCAGAAGGGCGGTGCCTGTGGCTCAAGGAGAAGAGAGCTGGCCCCTTATACCGGATGTGGCGGGTTCAAACCCAGTCCCAGGCAAAAACTGCAAAAATTAAATAAATAAATAAAAATACAAGGCAGACAATGAGATATGGAGATAGATATACGTTATCAGAAGGTCCAGGGAAAGGGCACCTAACTCCCTGGACCCTGAACGGCATCAAACTCACTGAGCTAACTGCTCATGGATGAGCAAAATGTCCCCCAGTCACGGTCAGCAGAGAGAACACCCCAGCACAGGAGACATGGGCAGAGGCACTGACTTAAGAAAAAAGAGCCTGGCATTTTCTGAGGAAAAAGAGACACACTTGGAGGCTACAACATGAAACAGAAGGCAGAGTGGTGAGCAGTGAGCACGGATTGGTAAGCTGGGGCAGGCAGTGGAAGATGAATTTGCCTCCCTGGGACACTTACGACAGGGGAGACCACTTAAAGGTTTTAAGTGGGAAAGTGAAATGGCCAGACTTAGATTTTTTAAGAGGTTACCTAATAGGAGCTGGATTTCAATGGGAAAAGATTCAAAGTTTGGGAACAGTTAGGAGTCGGTTTCAAGATGTATTCAGTGAACCTATTTTCTGTAAAATGGAATGACTAAGGAAATGATTAAATCATCTTCAGAGGAGGGTAAGGCTGATACTCACTGAGGACCCTTAAGGATCTACATGTTGTCCTTCTATAACCCTAGTGAACCTAATGAGTCAGGTATTACTGCCACTGCTATTTCCTAAGTAAAGAAACCAAGGTGAAGAGAAGATAAGCAGCTTTACACATGGTACACGTAAGAGTTAGCAGCGAACAGAGTCATGATTGAAATCGAGTCCCAGGTGACAGTTTGCTATGAGAAGGAAGGACACAGGGGAGACCAAGTGTGTGCTACTTTCTGGCTAAGCCTTCCAGAATGCTGTGCCTGCAACTGAGAATGTAGCACAACAGGAGAGGCTAATTTAGAGGTTTAGGGTGAACCGCAGTTTAACTACCTCCTTATCATTGAGCAACTATTTCACTTCTATAATATTTTATTATTATAACTACTTCATTGCATATCATTGGATATAAACAATTGTGCATTTTTGAATTATCTTCTTTTTTAAAAAAAATATAATTCTGTAAATTATATTCTCATATAATTTTAATTTTTATCCCAATAGTATAGAAAGTAATGTCTCCAAATAGATTACCAGTATTGGCTATTTTTGGTTTCTCCACCTAAAAAGTTAATATTTTGACCTTCTAGAAAATGACAATGCTATTCAAATCTGATTGTAGAACACTTTTTGTTTGTTTGTTTGTTTGTTTGCTCAAGCCATCTGAAAATTTCAGACATTCGTGATTTACTTTTACAATCACTAGAGAATACCTACAGCACAGACGGCACTAGGCGAGCTGACAGGTTTCCCCCAAGAAACTCAGAATGACTCATGGAGGTGAAGCTCAGCTTGCTGCTTTTTAGATCCTAAATATGGGTTTTGAAAAAGTCATACCTTTCTAGAATCTCAAAATCTTAAAATAAAGGACAATATTAGCATAGTTCTTATATGTCTTTAAAAGGAGACTCTATTTCAAAGACCACACAAAAGGAATTAATTTAATGCAGGAAGGCAGTATTAATATAGTCAAGAATATTAAATTACACAGATTTTTCTCCTATTTTATTCACGTTCATTTACGAGTGGAAGGAGTTAATACTCAAAGGAACAACGTGTTGTGTTTTGCTGAAATGAAGGCAAGTGTTTTTGCTATTATCTTACCTTTAAGAGTTCATTGTTCCAAAATTACAGCTGTTGAATTTGTGACCAATAGCCAGCTGTATTTCATGACTTCTATGGTCAGTCTCTAAAGATAGTATATTCCATTAACTGGTCCACATCTTCTCTGGACCTCACACATCCTTTGGGTGGCAAAATCTCAATTAATTCTCCTCTCAATGCACCTGTCACAGCCCTTGCCCTGCTCTTTTCCAATTCTGCTTGACAGCTCACAGGAAAATGGAGGCTAAATCAGGACACCAATGACTCACGGAGACTTGAGGTCTTTTTACAGCTCTTCTTGCTGAGATTGTGTCTAGCCTAACACTTCCTTCTCTCCTGTGGTTAGAAGAATCCCCAAGCAAGCCACAAAAGCAGAAAGAAAAAATAGTAAATACATCAAACTAAAAATCTTTGTGCACAGTAAAAGAAACAATCTACAAAATGAAACAGAGGTACGGGCTGGGAAGAATGTTTGCAAATGATGTATCTGACAAGGGATTAATATCCAAAATGCATGAAGAATTCATAAAACTCACTAGTGTGAAAACAACCCAATTAAAAAGTGGGGGAAATAACTGAATAGACATTTCTCCAAATAAGACATAAAAGGGTTAAAAGATGATGAAAATGTCTTCAACATCATTAATCAACAGGGAAATGCAAATCAAAACCATTGTGACATAGCCTCTCATACTCCTCAGAATGGCTTTTAAAACAACAGAGATAACAAATGTTGGCCAGGGTGTGGAGAAAGGAAACTCTTGTACATTGTTGGTGGGATGTAAACCAGTATAGTCATCATGGAAAATATTATGGAGTTTCTCTAAAAAAAAGTTAAAAACAGAATTGCCATCTGACTTAGCAATCCCACTTCTGGACATACACCCCTCCCTCCAAAGAGGTTATCCCTGATTGCAGCAATATTCACAGTAATGGAGATGTGGCTGCAACGTCAGTGTCCGTGGATGGCAGAATGGATACAAATGAGAACAAAAAGAACTAAGCTCTTACAATTTGCCATAAGGATGAGCCTGGAGGACATGAAGCTAACTGAAATAACCCAGACACAGAAAGAAAACATGTTGCAGGATATCAGTTATAACTGAAATCTGAAAAGCATTCAAATGTACAGAAACAAAACAACAGTCGGTACCAGTAACAGGAAGTGTGGGAGAAAAACTAAGGAAATGGGAAGTTGTATGTCTTAGGATGAGAAGTAGCAGGTGTGGGGGGTGAAGACGCCTGTAGGTCCGGCGAGACCATTCACAGCTGGAGGGCTACAGGTAATAAGACCGTCCTGTGTATAAGATTCAGGCTAAATCAGTAGACTGTCGCTGCTCTTGACACACACAAAAAAGCAAAAAAAGTAATAAAAACATAACCGTGCAAGATAATAGAAATATTAATTAGCTTCTCTATAATTACCTTTCTATACATATATACATTTAGACTTATATACACATATCTATATTTCATAACATCATGTTCCATACCTTAATTATATATAATAACATTTATTTTAAAAATGCAGCCGTGATTTCTACTTCCATTTTGAGTGTTCTAGGGAAAAGTTCATTCTTAGAGAAGCAATTTACCAGGGAAGAATATACACCCAAATAAATGTAATACAAACTCCTTAAAGCTAATGTCTGGCTCTAGGAGGTCTGAATTAGAAGAAATCTGAGAATAACAATGATACAATTATAATGACTGCATGGCATACTATTGTACAATATTATAGTATTATAAGTATGTACATGCGTATATATACATACATATGAGGTTAAGAAAAGAAACACAATATTAAGGGGTTTGCAGCTTAGAAGAACAATCCCGTTTGTGCTACTTCATATTTTCCTTCAAATGGAGACAACACATTTCCATATAACATCATACAGAAGGACATTTAGACGCACAAAGGTGACATGGAGAATTCATGCATCAAAATCCAGGTCTCCTGCCTCTGTCCTCAGCGTTTCTTACACGCTGGATGTAAAGGTGTGCCCGGCCTCCAGTGCACTGATACAATAGACTGAAAAGAGAAGTGACCTTCCTAAGGCAGGACGGGGTTCTGGGCAGGTGGACCACGAACTTCCCCTTGGAGACCTCTCCAGGGAGCGGGTGAGGGACACCCCCACCATGTCATGCCGTTTCCCAGGCTTCCGTCCCTCAGTGACTGAACACAGGGGTACTAGACCCAGGGTGTTCCTGACTGTCAGGGGATTCTTTAGATCTCATCTCAGGAACTTCACCTCCTCCACGTCAAGGTGGTGTCAGAATTGCCCTGTATTTTGAGGTGTTCCTGCACGTTTCCTGCCTTGGGTCCCTCCTGCCACAGATGTGACGCCCTGTTAGTGTCCGCAGTGTCCCCCTGCCTGCTCTGCTCCGTCTCCGTCTTCGTCCAGTGTTACCCTGTAAATACTGTATCGCCCATCCGTACTGATGACTGCCTCTGGGGAAATTCAGACTGACAGCCATAAATCAAGGATGCAAACACCTGTTGGTCACCATCGCTGTCTCATAGCAGGTGCTAAGAACAGGACTCTGAGTAAGAAGAACTTCCCTGACTTACAGAGCTCAGACTTTAGTTCTTGTGATGGTTACTGGTTATTGCCTCCAGTACAATTTGCTAAATCCCCTAATCCAGAGGTCTAGCAAATGACAAGAACTTGAGGAGATGCCATTTCTTCTGCCAGAGTAGAAGCTGTGAAAGGTTGTACAAACAAGCAGGCATCTGACATTGGCCTTCAAGTGTGACTAATATTAATTTTTGTGTAAAATGGGAGAAGGAGGTTGGAAGAGGGCATTTCAAATAGAAAGATCAGCATGAATACAAACAAAGCTGCTTGAAAGTCCACGACATGTGAAAGAGACAGGGAACAGTTTAACTTTTAGAAAAGCCACATATAAGATGTTTCCAAGGGAAAATTTTTATTGATTGACTCTCTTTAATTTTTTTCTTGGTTGTCCCTCTGCAAGGCTGGTTATAAAAAGAACCCCAGACTTTATGAGAGAGCACAGTATGAACGCTGGTGTTGGAGAGAGCTTAGAGGGAACGTTAGAGTTTCACACACCGTAAGCAAAAATAAAATAAACTATCGAAGACTGAGTACAGTGTGGGGATTCTTCTCTGCGCTGAGTGGAGTCAGCAGTGCGCCAGCGACTTTACTTACTGGCAAACAGAGTGTCCGGACCGCCACCAACTGAAGACACTTGCAGGAAACCAGCAGCAGGAAGTTGGCAAAAAAGTTCCACATGAGAGAGGTGGAGTGGAAGGTGGGAGAAACAAAGGACCAACGTCCAGGAGGACTGGGCAGACATCTCAGGGAGAAAAAGAGTTCAAGAGTGAATCAGCTCTACGAACGACCAGGGAGAATATAATCAATTATTCTTTCAGAAGGGAAATAATAGGTGGGTGGGTCTGAAGTAGCTGAACAGAGAGTTAGTCAACTTCACGTAATGCACTATAAATGACACAAGAAGGGGACAGATCTGGAGAGGAGAGAAACCGGCTCGCAAGCCTGAGTCAGCGACACCAGCTTTCCCGGCTGAGAGTCTGATATTTCTCTTCATATGTTTTAGGAATAGTTATAATCCCATGTTAGTTGTATGGAGTTCACTTATATATTCAGTACATAATTTTACGGTGTTTTTGTTTGTTTGTTTGTTTTTTGTTTTGTTTTGTTTTGTTTTTGCAGTTTTTGGCCGGGGCTAGATTTGAACCCACCACCTTCAGTATATGGGGCCGGCGCCCTACTCTTCAAGCCACAGGCGCCATCCCATAGTTTCACAGTTTTATCAAGTTAACTCCAGTAAACATCCTGTTGGGGTATCCATCTAGCCCCAGTACTAGCCACTGACTTGAAGTCCTGATACATTACTTACTTATTTGTCAATCTCAGCAATTTATTTGAATTCTCTTGGTGGTATTTTCTTCACCTCTATAGGTTAGATCAAAACAATGCCTACCTCACAGCGCTATTCTGAGAATTAAATGTGATAACGCTTGAAAAGTGCTTAGCTCAATTATAGCACGCAGGGCATTCTCCAAAAATGTTAGCTATTATTAATAGTTTACCACTTGCAAGTGACTTAACCTCTATGAGTCTCAAACCTCTTATTTTTAAAGTGAGGATAAGCAACACTTCTTTTAATGCTGAAAGGATTAAAGATAGTGGGTGAAAAGCAATTGGCCTGGCGCCTGGAACACAGCACGCTTTCCATACACACGTCTTTTTCTCCTTCTTTCTCTGTCTTCCCTTCTCTCCCTCAATCCTTACTAATATTGCTAATATTCCTATTTTTTATTGATTAGATAAGCCTTCCTATCTATGCGATTGTTTAAAAAAGATTATAACTGCAGCAGTGTTTAGAATAAGAGCAATTCAATCATGCATGCCTGCAGTTCTATGTCCTTTTCCTGGTGAGTAAAGTGAAGATTGCGTAATGGTTCAACAAAACATAGTACAAACCAATAGCCAAACCCTCCAAAACAATCAGTCAAATATGAATATACCTCTTAGGACTGACTTCATGAACTTAGCAATGACTTGTCTAGGCTCTGAACACTGAGAAACGATCAGGGCTGCCTTTTCCCAGGAGGGCTGTAGAACGGCTGGGTGGTAAGTAGGAAGTAACTGTACAGATGGAGATGGAATTCACTGAGATGTTTCCATGCATTAAATAGCATTTCCTACCATTAAAACTATATTTCCTACTTGAGGTAACCAACATGGGGGACAGACTAGTTGAAAAAATAAAATAAAATACACCTTATATTTTATCAGGTCAGAACCTGAGATGAAAAGCAGAATCTAGTAGAAATTATTCTCTTATTACTGTCTGGACATGTTGCTCCGATGTATAATAAATATAGACGTGTCAAAGGAACACATTTATGTCAAGTGCTGCAGCATCGAATACAGTTGAGATGATAAAAAAAAAAAAAAAAAAAAAAAAAAAAAAATCCTCCTATCCCTCACTGGTCAAGTGAAAGCCCACACACATACTAAATGTACCCACACGGGGGAAATGCTTTATTTCAGCATGATATGTCTTCATTTTTTAGAAAATGACACAGAGAAGGATATTATATAAGGTTTTAGACTTTAAGTTGAAAGCTTCAAGATCATTAACAGTAATTAGTTATTACTCATTTTGTAACTTGTCAACCAAGGAATACATGTTAGCAGAGAAACAGATCTATCTCTACCTATCTCTCCAGCAGAGGCAATGCTTGTCCACATCTAACTTAGAAAATATCATGTAACAAAGTCCAGATTATTTGCCACATAGTTTTCCCAGGTCAGATGAAATCCAACGAGCCATGTTGCCAACTTCTTAGGGGATCTGCAAAAAGTTAACTATAACTATGATCACTACAAGTTTTATGCTGTTCATGGAAATTTGTTTATTTTTTTTCCCAAGGGAACACATCACTTCTGAATATCCCTACTGTTTCCCACTCATTCTGTTTTCTTCCCTATTCAATCTTAGTGGCTCTTCTTGAAGAGTTATCCTTCATCACGACTCAAATTAAATAGTTGGATACTGCATTAATTTTTAACGAAGGCAATGTATGTCTTAACCACTTAAGAGGAGCAGCAACAGGGGAAAATTCAACCACCCCAGGAGATGTGATGCCAATTCTAAAGTGTCAGTTTAGCTATTACCAGATACAGAACCGAGACCAACTGAGGCAATTTCCTAATGGCAATAGGCCTTACGATACTATGCAGATGATTCAAATCATTCATATAACCTCAATAAACGCAAAGAGCTAATTAGTGTTAAAACCTGCGCTTAATCTCAGGCTTCCCAGCTCTAAGTATATTACTGTTAGAATTGCATTGTGTCCTGTGTTAAGAATCTGCTGCTTCATTTTAAGTGATAAGTTAAATGAAAGGATAAGTTTTCACAGAGATCATTGAGAACTCAAGGAGATAAAGTATTTTAAAGGGCTCAGAACACTTTAAAATGCTGTCACCAGCCTCTGTCACTCAGAACACTTTAAAATGCTGTCACCAGAATTCTGCTTCGCACACTTTACGGGGTCTTCACTCCCCACTAGAGGGAAGTGACACCATATTGGTCATTCCTGTCTCTTGTAAGTCAAGTATTTGCCTGTTTTTCTCTTTAATGGGGGAAAAGTATGCTTCCATTTTCTTTGTTTCAAAGACAACCCCTTAGGATACCATCATTTCCGGTGGCCAATCTAAAAATGCCTGAACAAATACTCTCTTCCGTTACCACAGGGAGATGCTGTGGTCTCCATGCTTTTCTCCTGGAGACTTTTCTCATGGAGACTTTTCCTTGGTTAAGAGTTATCCTCGATGTTAGCAATTTATCAGTTAATATTTCACCTCCTATAGAGCTCAGGCTCCAATAGCAACATTTCTTAACCTTCAAAAATGTGTCATTAAGCTTCATAGCTCCTTTTTCACCAAATGGACACTTAAGTATGTGTAGCTTGTGTTAAATTTTTTCTAGAACATACTTATTAAAATCATGTAAGAGAGCATCTAGCACAGTATTCAAAACGTGTTCGGTATTCACGGTTTATTTCTTCACTCTTCATTCTCAACTTATTTGATGAATGAAACCAAGTACTTGGCCCCAGAACCCTTTTGAATGCTGCTCAGAACAGCAACCATTGATGATCCAAACTAAACCTAAGCTGTGCTATATTGTGCAGGGTTCAGCCTCTAAGATTTTGAGCTTTATCTACTTTTTTTTTCTTATTTATTGAATATCCTGGACAAAAGTAAAGCAAAACCCACCCCTAAATCTTATAATAAATTGTTTTTTTAAAGATGCAATGAAACACATGATCCAAAGTGAGTATATTTGAAAAGTGCAATAACAACAACAGCAAACGTTTATAGTACCACAGGCTAACTGGAGTGGTCAGAGCTTTCTGTGAGTGATCTTGGTCTAGGTTTACCACCGCTCTGTTAGATCAGGCACTATTTAACCCCTTTGTTTGAAGAATAACTGAAACTTGAAGAAGTGGAGTGCCAGCAGAGTGACTATTCAAATTCAGGCACGTGTGGCTCCAGCAGGTCTTAAGTACAAGGACACACTCTGCTTCTGCTTCCTGCAACGTTTCTCTGGCCTATCCACTATGGTCAATTTATTCAATGCATAAGGAAGACTTTCATACTCTAACGCATCTTCAGACCATCCTAAGGATTAGACTAGTTTTGGTTCCCTAAGCCACAAGAATGTTAAATTGGTGCTAAATGCTGATCTCTTTATGCCCATGAGAGGAATGTGGAGGGAGTGAACCCAGCTACTCCACCTTAGCTTCTTCTGTGCTTAATTAAATTTCAAAGCCAGGGTACTTTAAGATGAACCTTTCAAACAATTCATTTGTATCAGTAAATTATGAACTTGGTGAGATCAAAAAGGCTGAGATTTTTTCTTAATATCTAGGGATATAAATTATTCTCTCAAAGTGCTTGCAGTGCCACTTGTCAATCTTCACATTCTGCATTTTTAATACTTTAGTTGTCTCCAGATTACTTCACACGTACAGAATCGACATTGTTTAATTTCTGGCAACAGTTTATTAATTATGGTGAAATAAATCAGTTAGTGCCTATACTCCTAAAAATGAGTTTTTCGCAGTCTCTTTTACTTCAAGTCAATACATTTGATTTCAGTGCGTATCTGAGATAGTGTTTATCATCTCTGCTGAAACAAGAGTAGAATTCTTGATAATTATTATTGCTCATCATAGGAGATGTTTCCAAATTGTATAGTATTATGTTTGGACAAAAATCTCAAGAAACAACTGTTGGTTGTCATATTAAACTGAACTATTTCTTTTCTGTATCATAGCGATATTAATTTTTTATAACTTCCTGAGTTCAACATTTCCACTGTTCTAATCTAATTGAAATAACCATTATGATCTTATTCAAACACTAATCAAGCCATCAACTCAGAACGGGCATCTCAATTTTGAAAAGCTGACAGCTGGCTCTGGATAGTAACTAAAAACAAAACAGAAAAGGAATTAATTTTTTAATATGTAGTCTGCTTTTTAATACCTGTTCTTAAATCCATTCAGGGGCATCCAACCTGCAGCCTGTGGGCCCCATGAAGATTATGTGAGGACTTTTGCTTGTCTACAATGGTAGATTCCAGGAAAATTATGCATGGACCTTTTGTGTTTGGTTGTTGTTGTTGTTGTTATTTTTTGCTCCCAGCATTCATTAGTATTTGTGTATTTAACATGTGCCCTGACTTTTCTTCTTCCATTGTGGCACAGAGAAGCTGAAAGGTTAACTGCCCCTGACTGAAAGTACATGTTATAAAAGTGATGCATTGGCACTGCCACCTTCAGTATTTACCAGCAGCTAGCTTCATACCTGCTACCTCATCATTTTGCTCCAAGAGTCTCTCTATTCATATGATAAATTGTACTTTTTGTCACATTATAAAAATCTATTATTGTATCTTCCTTTTAAATATATAATTATACTTTTGAGCTTTGTAGTCATTCCTGGAATGTTCTCTCCCAAAAGCCAATACAATGCAGTAATTCTTCCCCTCTCTTGCTCTGACATTTAATTTAGTATAAAATATAACTGATGTGCTTGGAATTTCAAACTACTTCTCACCCTTTGAGGTTTAGTCATGGTAATCTTATTCTTTTTTTCTCCCAAGATCTGGGAAAATTCCAGTTTATCATTTCAACTCAGCCAGGTGTCAGGAGTTTCAAAGACGACTTCCTGGCCTCCCATGTCACCGGATGTTCCAGGGCTCTGAGCTCCGAGAGCAGTGCTATCTTGGACTTCCCTACTGTACGTGTGTTTCACTCTTGAAAATGAACTCTGCAATGATTTGATGAACATCACTCATCTCTATATCCCGAGTGACTATGACCATGCAAGTCCTAAGAGGGGCCTTGAGAAATGGTGTTTGTTCAGTGATCAGAAACATGAAACCACATTATTCCTCCCTAAGAAGGTGGAAGTTATATTGCTTGCATGCAGTTTCCACGTTTTATTTCTACAAAGCAGATACATGTAATAATAAAGAACCATCCAACAGAAATGACGGGCTTTGTGTTGTTCATGATAGACATCTGTTATTTCTCATGTAATTTTCTTTAGTATTTTCTCATTCCTTACGTATTTATTTGATTAGTAGCATTGAAAGGTCATTGTCTCAGAATACTTCAATTTAATAAAACACATTAAAATATTTTATTAAAAAAGAAAAATATTGTCACCCTAGCCAAAATCACGTAGCATGAATGGGAAATCTAAATTCTGTAGATCAAATATAGCTACATCAGGATGAGAAGTAAAGTCAGGGTAGATAAAGTTAATTACGTCTATATCAAACAGCAATTTTTTTTTTCGGAAAGTTAATGTAACCAATGTGATCCTCAGTCGTACACGTGTGCACACCACACACATGTTGTGTTTGTAGGTTGTGTTTACTTCCTTAGAAGATAGCTAACATGACAACGCAGAAAGGTCTTTATAAGATCATAATACATAATTTACCTTAACTCACTTGACAATGCTTAATACATGAAAAATACCTGCTGATAAGTCCCAGCGAATTACAACTGAGCAAGCATGGCTTCCAACATCTATATGGGTGGGGCATGTTAATTTAAATGCTCCACTTAAATAGAAAGGATTATTTTATTCATCCATCTTACAGGCAGAAAATCACACACTTTTTTATTAATGTTGGCAAGAAAGAAATGGTGTTCCTAAACATTCATTTCAATTTAATTTTATTTTCTATTATGTTAATATAACATATCAATCAAATTGGTATATCTGCAGAATTAACATTTTGGTTAAACTTTTTATAGAGGCAAGAAAATATACTTCTGCTAATGTACCTGAATAGCTAATAATTATGCATGACAGGAATAGCTAAAGTTGCTAAACTGTTCTTTGGAAATAAATTACCTGCCACTTCCATTAGGGAATATAACTGCTTAACAGTTTTTTTTTTTTAATATTCATGTGAAAATTAATTTAAAATATTGACATATAACAATACATAAGATATAGCATGATTAAATAACTTCAACCCACTAAATTATTCTGTGTTTACTACTTAGCTTTTATATTATAGGGATTCTGCTACCTTTTTTTCTTGTCTTGTCACTGGCTTTTGATACTCTCAACACGTATGAACAGTAGCTTAATGAATGTTCTTACATTTTGTGATGTTAGTGAAAAGTTTACTTAAAGTAGATTGTGTAACTTTGAATCCTGTGATGACAGGTCATTTGATATGATTTCTTAAACCTGCCAGCACACATAACAGGGTACCCTATATATAATGTTTACTAATACCTCTCTAATAATTAGAGATGGCACTGCCCCTCCAACTGATTCACAGAATTTTAGTAAATGAACACATACATCACAATTCTGAATTGCTTCTTTTTCCTTGAAATATTAGGTCTTAATCCTGTAATTGTTTCTGTGTGGTCAAAATTTCCATGAATAGCTCCTAAATAAAATTTTCATCATTATGAGCCATCATCAAATGGATTATGCTGAAACTGGAACAAAAACACAAGAGAGAAATGTGTAGCATTTGATGCTTAATTCTATTGGTTTGCTTTAATAACCACACAAGACCCTAAAATGCCTCCTATGACTTCAAGTTATGTTTCTTACGTTAAAAAAAATAAATCCCCCAGGCGGCGCCTGTGGCTTAGTGAGTTGGGCACCGGCCCCATATGCCGGTGCCCTACTCACTGGGTTAGGTGGTGGTGGGTTAGAACCCAGCCCCGGCTAAACTGCAACAAAAAAATAGCCGGGTGTTGTGGCGGGTGCCTGTAGTACCAGCTGCTCAGGAGGCTGAGGCAAGAGAATCACCTAAGCTCAAGAGTTAGAGGTTGCTGGGAGCCGTGTGACATCACGTCACTCTACCTGAGAGCAGTACAGTGAGACTCTGTCTCTACAAAAAAAAAAAAAAAAAAAAAAAATCCCCAGTGTATTTACGTCCTAACAAGTAACTCTCCAGTGGAAACTGTTTTTATCTACTCTAGAATTCCTTCACCTCCTGCTTATCCTTTAACAAACTCACAAATCTATTATCATTTCATGAATAAATTTTCATCTAAGTAAATATAAAAAGCCACCTTTAAACTGTGATTGTAAATAGAGCATTCATTATGTGGCCTAAATAGAGCATCACAGGACCAGGGAACTTTTTGTCAGGCTGTTCATTTCAAATCTCTCTGTGTTGCTTTGGCCATGGAGAGATGGAAGCCAGGTAGGTCGATCCAGCACTCACGGGGCCTTGTAGCACCAGCGGGCACTGCCAGCTTCCTTTTTCACAAATCAATATTCGAAAACAAACAAAACGTCTGGCTCCTAAGGTGACTTTAGGTAATCCTCCCTAAAGATCTCTCTCCTTATCTCTGAGTACATACACTACTTTTTCTCATCTAAAATTACAGAGTTTACTTGTTTTATTTTAAGAAGGTATATTTATAAAATAGTTATGGAACATTACAAACATTTCAGTTAAGTGGGTGATTCAAGACTGTTGGTTTAAATTAAACCACAAGCTTAGGATATTCATGGAGCTATGTAAGGACCGCACTTTATACAAATGCAGGATGCTGAGCAGCAGAACTTCATCTGGAGGGCACTTGTCCTCAGTCACATGTGACAAGATGCATTAGCCATGAACAGATTGCAGGAGGGCTACTTGAGTGTCTTTAATTTTCTAAACCAAGATTGTAAAGAGAATCAGTGGTATCGAATCCCACTGGCTATGGCAAAAAGGCACTGCTCAGAGATAAAGCACAATTTATCTTCTGCTGTAAAAGAGAGCAGTTTTGGCAGATAGTAAAATACATTACAGCATAATATACTCTGGGAAGAACACTTAAAAATATGGATCTTTTTTCCTTAAAATTTTAAGAGTATTGATTCAGCATACCTTCCCAAATAAAAGGCAATGATAGTGCTAATTGCAAATTATAAATATTAAAAATGTAAATTACAATCTAGGAGGGCATATTTATATGTCTTTATGAGACATTTTTAGCAATGACTCAGTAGGAAGAATAACATTTCGCTTATTAAGTGACTAAAATACTAATTAAGTTTTAAATATTCCATGTATTATTAGTATCAAATCAAATATCGCCAAATCAGAATGGATATAATTTTGCCTTACCAGGTTATAATTTATGGATTGGAGTTTAACATGCCCAGATTTTTATCAGCACCACTGAATGACAGGATAGTGTCCCTTCTATTTGAGTTCCTGCATTTTACAATTTCTTTTTCTTTGTGTAAAACTTACAAACAATTAGTTTGTTGATGGCCTAATTATGTCTTGTTTGCTTATTCTTATTCAGTACTTCAATTATATTTAAAACATTTAAAACATTTTTTTGGAGAGGTAAAAAATCATTTTTATTATTATTTTTTTCCATTTGTATTAACATTCTTTTTTTATTGTTATTAAATCATAGCTGTGTACATTAATGTGATCATGGGGCATCATACACTGGTTTTATAGACTGTTTGACACATTTTTATCAACCCAGTTATAACCTAAAAATATGGGGAAGGGGAGAGAGAGGGGAGTGAGGGGGGAGGATGGGCAGAGGGAGGGTGATTGGTGGGATTACACCTGTGGTGCATCTTCCAAGGGTATATGTGAAACTTAGTAAATATAGAATATAATTGTCTTAATACAATAACTAAGAAAATGCCAGGAAGGCTATATATTTAAAACATTTTTAAGAGAAACAGCATTACTTTCTAGTCTACGGCTTTAAACACTAGGACAACAGAGATCAATACCTTTTTCTAAGGTCATAAAGCTGGTAAGTGCTGGAACTACACACTAACTTTGGGCTTTGAGGATATACTTGACCTTTTCGTGCCTTGGATAAAAGAATCAAGTATCTCCATGAGATAATAGAAAAATTATTTTTTGTCTGATTTTTGCAGGCAATTGAACGTATTTCAGCTTTTGTTTCCCAGTGTCTCCAAGGTACACAAATATTAAAGTGCTTTATAATTAAAAACACCACGAACTGCAATAATATCAGACAGAATAACCAAGTAAGTTCTAGTACATAAGAAAAATCTAATAATCAATGCAAACGTAACACAGCACAAAGTGTCAGTAAAACAGGCACACGACCTATATCTCTTCAGAGTTGGTATCTTTGCAATTTAAAATGAAAATTCAGGGACCACACCAATCTGGCAACTGTGTGATAGTTCATTATAAATGTAATTATGAAGTAAGATGAAAGTGAGTGCTAACATCTCCTAACGTCAACGCCATCAGTTCCTAAAGCACCTATATTGCTGGAACAAAGAATTATGCACAGAAGATCCTTAAAAGCTAAAAATGTATTTTAATTATCTTTCTAACTTAGTGTCAGGGATATAAATTTTCCATGTAATATATTCCATTATTTATAATTATATGGTATTCTCATATTACCAAAAATTATATGAATATTAAAATAATTTATTTCCAATCATATTCAGGTTCATCTTAGGTCAAACTATAACCCTGAAAACATGTCTTCTATAAAGCATATTATGCCCTTGACTTAGTTACACATCACCCGAATGTTTTATAATCATATTATACAGGCATAGTTAGAAAATAAAATCTAGGAAGGATAGGACATTTATGAACAATACTAGTCTAAGTTGAAATTTCCTGACTTTCATTCAAATATAATTGTTTTAAGTATATAAAGTAAACCTTTTGATATCAAAAAATAGAGAACATATTAGTAAGGAATATGAAATTCATCACGTGAATGTCCAGAAGGAAGTATCTGAAGACAGTAAGTGGCGTCAGTATTTTTCAAAACCTCCGTGTCTCTCACAGCTTCTCTGTGGATGTGGATACAGTGCCCACGTTTCTCTTCCCCGTTCTCCATCTCTCTCAATAAGGGGAGGGGGAGCTAATATTTTTGCAAACATCCTTAGTGTAAGTTGAAACAAAGGAGACGATTTTATTCTTAGTGGTGGAATGCTATTTTAAATAAATCTTTTATTTGCCATCAAATTGTGGAGTCTCCAAAATAAGGAAATTTGATGAGAAGGTAAAAGTCTAGAGGAAGTGTGTTCAGGAAAGTCACCAAGATTCCTTCCCTGAAGTGAGAATCAATTATTTGACTCAAAAATAAGCTTAAATACTCTGCCTTCTAAGAGGACAGTGAATATGCCTGTGAATGTCCTGAACCCCGCAGTTAACACCGCGGCCCTCAGCACCTGGGAGACGCAGGTACCTGGGAGTGTCCGGCAGGCGTGGAGTCTGCTGGGCGTTCAGGAAACCCTCTTGCCCTTCACATGGCGTGTCCAGATTTCTCTTCATTCTCCCTCTTCTGAAAATTCTGATTTCATGGATACGTGTCACAGGAGTGGCAAAAAGAGCTTCTCACAGATCCCAACTGGGCCTTCAGACTGTGTCTGCTGCTCTCACGGCCTCAGCTCTTTCTCAGGCCCTGCATGGCCTTGGCGGGCAGGCGGCTTCCCCGGCTGGTGCTGGCTGAGCCCTGCCTGCTGTGGGTGCATTTACACCAGCACGCTGTGGCCAACGTGCTGTCTCTCTCTCTCTCTTGGACATTAAAGGGACTTCTCTCTCTTGCACTTGTTTGTTGGCTTCTTTCTGTCAATCATATCTTTGTCCCATCATGACAATGAGGCACAGTACTTACCAAGGACAGTCACACAGCTCGACATTAACATCCACGCTTAACCGTTGCAATAGGCCCAGGACCCGACTGCAGGAGGCTCCCTGCGAGGACATCATTGCACCACCACCACCAACGCCCTTTAGAAAAGCCCGCTAATCATTTGAGGGTGGAGAGTTACTGTTCTTAGTGTTATTTAATACTTTACTAATAATTTCAAATTTTACCACTCGTGACTCTCCTGACCCATTCTGACCTGCCAATACACTGTTCAGCTGAACTATTTTCCTAGGAATTGGTAGGCCTAAACCACTTCTATGTTTATGGTGCCAAGCAAAAAAAAAAATTATATGTAAAGCCCAGTATAATTTAGGGGAAAATTATTCTTCTCAGATGTAATAATTCAGATTATTTTTTTCTAATTATGTAATGAAATGTCTTGGTTTAAAATAGAACAATCTGACGCAGGGAAACCAATACTTAAATCTTGGAGATAAAAATGATGTATTTTTAAAAAACATAAGAAAAAGCCTCCAAAGTATATGCTTGCAAGTTTCTGCAACGTCTTACAAAGTCTAGTTGTAGAGTCAAAGAACTTTTGTTTCTTTGTATTTTGTCAGTTTTGTTTTGTTTTTTGGCTTAATACCTACATAGCTTTATTACTTTGTATCATACTATACAGGGACCACATCTAAGTAAAATTTCTGAAAATACACATAGAATTCAGAATGATCAAAACCTATTGTCCATACCCTGTATAAAATATTGTATATCTTGCGTGGGCATTAAATTACGTGGGATTATATATAGTGTTCTAAAAATCAACATTAAGCTACGACTTTTCTCATTGTTCTTGTTGTGATGGCAGTGACTTAAGTTTGGGGGCAACTGACAGCAATTGTATAAACTCAATCCAAAGGCATTAACTCTAAGTAAATTAGTGGCTTCTCCTCCCTCAGGCTCACTCATTCCCTTCTTTTTTTCCTTTCTTTAAATTATTTAAACTAGGTATAACTAGGATCAGTATAAAATCACTAAAAAAAATTGTCTTTTGTCAATAAAAGTAGCATTTTGGGGAGGAGTGAAGAGCACCACATAGATCCTTAATAACGCCATACAGATTGAGCATTCCAAAGCCCCAAATCCAAAAAGCTCTAACACTCAAATCTTTTTGAGGAGTGACGTGACACTGAAAGAAAATGTCCATTGGAACACTTCGGATTTCTAGATCAAGGAAGCTCAATTGGTATATTGCAAATATTCCAAAATCTGAAAAAACTAAATTCAAAATACTTCTGCTCCTAAGGACGGCACGTAAAAGATTATCTGAACTTGTTTGAGGATTGAGCCTCATTTAATTTAATTTTGTCTTAACACATGGTAATTGGCTTACTAAAGTATATACATAGGTGAAAATGATAGAAAAAAGTGCAATTTTTGTACCTAGACAAATAATCCGTACAGGAGAGAAAATGGTGCACATGTAACTATAATAAAAGGATTTCTGGTCAACTGAAATAACATGACAGCTCCATGAGAAGTCATTTTAATAACTGAGAATGAAATTAAAATTTTAATAACCATTTTCTCATTTCCCTATTTGCCAAGTAATCACACAGATTAGGACAACTTAACATATTATTTTAGACTATTATTCACACAACTTGGTATTAAATTTCTTTTTCAGTAGAATATGGCCGGTCATTGTTCAGACTATGTGGCTCAGATTTACTTTCTGCTCTTCCTGGGATCATAGGACATGGAGGAAAGCATTACATTATATAGTTTTCTTTTTTCAAACTGGGATTTTTGAAAATATAACCTTAATCAACAGAAGCATTACTTCAACAGGTTGTTTTTAGACTCCAATATACAGTATAGTGAACATATTAAACCCTGAAAAAATAAATGTTTTGATCACTTTATTCAATAGCCAATGAGTACTCTCTGTGACAGAATCAGATTATTATAGAATATTAAACATTGAGTAATGATTTTTCAAAGCAATTATTCAAACACTAACAACCTAGCACTATAATTTTAGCTTTTCATTCACTAGCAAGGGGCAGCCTACCGTCCAATCCTGGGCAATATAAACTTCCAGATGATGAAGTTTTTTCTATTTTCCTCTATAAGGTAAATTGTCTTCCACATAATATTACAACCAAGGAAAGCATTTGGATTCCAAAACTACATACTGAAGAACAGAAGATCATAGCAAATGAATAAATTATAATATATTGCTAATGGTGAGTGCCTGTAGTCCCAGCTACTTGAGATGCTGAGGAAAGAATCACTTGAGTCCAAGATTGAGCTTGCTGTGAGCTGTGATGCCACACGCCTAACTCCAGGGTGTCTGAGTGAGACTCTGTCTCAAAAAAATAAAATGAATGTATATGTATATGTATGTATTTTTACGAGATGTTCCTTGCTAAAAATGGAGCAAGGAACATCTGTATCTTTGACTAAAGTAACAAACAGCTAGGAAAATAATAGACCTCAACAGTGGAGAAAATAATTTGACAAATTTAGAGAAATTGTTGGTCAACATAAGGAACAGAGGTAATAAATGGCATTATTGCCTCATATTTAAATAATAATGAAATATAAAATACAAAATTAAAAATATCCCCAAATATTCAGAAATTAAAGGTAGCAGAGCCCTTTGACACCAATGTAAGATTAACTGTTACTCTGAGTTACAATAAACTTTCAACAGAACTTCAATAAAGAGTGATTGCAGAAAGAGTATGCTTTATTTTAGCAGTTAAATTCATTTGCTAGATTACATATTTTACCAATAGTAAGTTTTCTTTAATAGTATGATGCACCTTTAAAGGTTTACTTATATACTACAAAGACAAAAATTGTGTACTTCTAGTGACAACAAATTCTATCTAATATGTACTATTATAAAATGATTTAATAATAGTTGTATTTGATATATGAATGGGTTCCATCAGCTTTACTTGCTTTAAAATCTCTTTTGTTTAGTCCATAATTTCTACTGCCATTATTTTACATTGTGTGGAAATGACAGACAACTATATTTCAGTAACAAAACAACACATTTCACATGATAGTACCTTCCTTTGTTAATTCTTGTAAATGAATGGGTTATAGCTTTGAAAAAAACTATATTCATTCTTCAAATATAAAATATTTGCTTCACATATATCAAATCCATACTTTTTCTTTGGGCTTTCTGAGAGTATAGTAGTCACAATTTCAGTTAAATATAACATGTTAGTAATAATAGTTGAAGACCCTCTTAATGACAAAAATTTCCATTCACCCTTGTACTTTCAACAATGCACATCATTCAAGTGAACTGAGAAAAAATATGAATAGCTCGGAAAAAGTCTGTGTAGGTACATTTGAGTACAAAAATGTTATTTCTCCTGATCACAAATTTAAGATTACATGGTTTTTATTTTGTACCATAATTTCGAAGATTGCAATGGGGGGGGGAGTAGAAGAAGCATTAGAATCAGTGAAATGCAGATTATATGTCTTAACTAAATAGTTGTCCTATTTCATACTTAAAAGTTGATTAACTTCATCTTAATACAACATCTAATTTTAATATAAGGGCATGAGAAATTAAAATTGGTGCTCTCATGTTCACTAGATCTATCAACCTTAATACAGCCCGGGCTTGACCCCAGCCAGATATCCACACTGGCATACCTTGATGTACTGCATGTTTTGTTGTGCTTTAATGTATTATGCTTTACAGATACATGTTTTTTGAGGCGGGTGTGGGGGGAATTGAAAGTTTGTGGCAACCCGTGATGAACAAACCTATTGCCAGCCACTATGTCTCTAATAGTATGTGCTCAATTAGTTTCTCTGTATCACATTTCAATAATTATTGCAATATTGAATCTTTTGTAAGTAATTATTATAGTGTGTTCATGGAGATCTTTGACCACCGATCATTGATGTTACTATGGTTACTGTTTTGATATGCTACAAACCACGTTCATGAAGACAGAGAAGTTAATCAATCAATGTGTGTATTCTGACATAACAGTATTGAAATTAAGCCTATTATTAATTCCACAAAGGCCTCTAAGTGTTTAAGTGAGAAGAAGATTCAGGTATTTCACTTCAAATCAAAAACCAGAAATGACTATGTGTGTGAGAACAGCATGTCAAAAGTTAAGAGAGGCTGAAAGCTAAGCCTCTTGAATCAATCAGTGGGCCAAGCTGCAAATGAATGCAAAAGAATGGTTGGTGAACGAAATTAAACATGCTGGTCCAGTGAACATGTGAATGATAAGAAAGTGAAACAGTCTTATTGCTCATATAGAGAATGTTTTAATGGTCTGGATAGAAGCTAAAGTCGGCCATCACATTCCCTTAAGTCAAAGGCTAATCTAGAAGTTTAGACCAAGGTCCTAACTCTCTCTACATTCTATGAAGAGTAAGAGAGACGAGGGACCTGAGAAGAAAAGATGGACATTAGCAGAGTTTGGGTCAGGAGGTTTAAAGGCAGAAGCTAACTTTGTAACAGAAAAGGCCACATGAAATAGTGCTGACGGAGAAGGTGCAGCAAGTTATCTAGTTATCTAGATCAGACTAAGGTAACTAATGAAGGAGGCTACACTGAACTACAAATTTCCCATGGAGATGACACAGTCTTCCATCAGAAGAAAACGGTATCTAGGACTTTCATAGCTAGAGAGGAGAAGTCAATGTTTCAAGGCTCCAAGAGTAAGATGACCCTCTTAGTCGCTAATGTAGCTAGTGACTTTAAGTTGAGTTCTTATTTACCATTCCAAAAATCCTAGGGTTCATATAAATTATACTAATTCTCCTCTGTCTGGGCTCTATGAACAGAAAAATAAAGCCTGGATGACAGCACATATGTTTACTGGATGGTCAACTTAATAATTCAAGTCTACTTATGAGATTATTGCTCAGGAAAAAAAAAAATCTATTTCAATCTAATTGTATTAACCTGGATTGAGTTGGAACACATTCTTCTTAGTAAAGCAATACAAGAATGGAGAAGCAAGAATCCAATGTACCCGATTCTAATATGAAGGCAGTTGATGATTTGGTCAAGGGTAGGGGAATAAGGAAGGGGGGGGGGAGGTCACAGTGTGTGGCACACCTCTAGGGGCAGGACACAATTATCAGAGGGACTTTACATAACAAATGCAATCAGTGTAACCTAATTCTTTGTACCTTCAATGAATCCCAAACAAATCAAAAAAATATATTACTGCTCACAGATAATTCATTAGTCACTCAAAGCTCTGGTGGAGACATACGAGGAGAAAAATGTTTTCGTTTCTGCTAACACAACACCCATTCCGCAGCCCATGGATCTAGGCGTAATTTTAACTTTAAAGTCTTACTATTTAAGAAATCGGTGTTGTAAGGCTATCGTTGCTGTAGACAGTGATTTCACTGACGGATTTGGGCAAGAAAATGTTCTGGTAAAGGAGTCACCATTTTAGACGTCATTAGGAATGTTCATAATTTACGAGAGAAGGTCAAAATACCAACATTAATATTTGTTTGGAAGAAGTTGAGTCCAATCCTCATGAATGACTTCGAGGCATTCAAGATTTCATTGGAGGTAGTAACTTCAGATGTACTTGAATGAGTAAGAAGTAGAGCCTGCAGATGTGACCGAGTCGTGGCGATCTCAGGCTAAAATTTGAATGAAGAAGAAATAGCTTCTCAAGGGTGAGCAAAGATAGTGGTTTCTTGAGATCAAATCTACTCCTAGGGAAGATGCTGTGAACATTGTTGAAATGACAAGGAAATATTTGGGATATTACATAAACTTAGTTGTTAAAGCAACATGAGGGTTTGAAAGTATTGACTCCATTTTTTAAAAAGTTCTATTGTGGGTATGATACCATCAAACCATCATAGCACAGCACAGAGAAGTACTTCCTATATTCCTGTAACAGGAAGAATCAGTTGATGCAACAAACACTGTTTTCTTATTTTGAGAAATTGCCACAGCCACCCTAACCTCAAGCAACCACTATCCTTATCTGTCAGATGCGATTAACATCAAGGAAAGACTCTTTGTGAGTAAATAAAAGATTATAATGTGGTGACGACTCAGATAATCATTAACATTTGTTTATCAATAAAGCAATTAATAAATATTTAAGTATTTTTCAACTTTTAAAAAGACATAATGCTATTGCACATTTATTAGCCAGAATATAGTATAAATAGAAAGTGGAAATAAAATTTTTATATGCATTCAGAAAAAAAAGTAATTTAAATCCACTTGGAAAACAAAAATCTGACTCACTTTGTATTAAAATAGTATTTGCTTTACTATGGTGGTCTGGAACCAGATTTGCGCAATCACCAAGGTAAGCCTGTCCAGTAAAATATCAGAATAAGAGCAAACAGTGCTAAAAGGCTAAAACTGGATAAAATAAAATTACACAGATCAACTCTGTGATGGCTTGAATTAAGTCATTGACTATATAATACATTTCTTGACTATAATCAAAAATATTAATTAGTTCCTTATTAATATCTTTAGATTTACTATACACCCCATTGAATAAGAAAAAAATTCATTGTTTCACCATTTTCCCTGTTCTTTTTCATCTCCAGCACATACATTCCAAATAAGATCAAAATTGATTTTGGAATAAAAAAATCTTTAGAGAGGTAAGCCATCAGCCAATAAATGCTAACCAATGCGGCCATTTCTGTCAATACTCATCATATCACTGGAACCCCCATGTTTTTCAGTTCCCTAAGCAGTGATGTGTAAAAAGTCAAGAATGTTGAGCTTGAAGGGAAAAAACTGTTGGTGCTTGTGACTTTCACAGCATTGTGGGTCACTCACATCATAGCATGTGAAACAATGCAATCTGCTTTCCTATGTCCAAACTCATGACATGCTGGCTTCTTTCATGTCTATTTATAGTTTGGATTATAGGACAAAAAAAAAAAAAAAAAAACAACAAACTATTAAACTAATAAAGGCAGTGTCAATGAGTTTAATGCATAAATAATGTATATTTTGCAGATTAGGACATTATTTCCAAGTGAGAATAGATCATTATGTAAGCAAAGATGTTAACACATTATAGTCCCCAATTTTGATTTTTGAGAAATACTAAAATAGTTTGCAGTTTCCCCTTCTATTACTTGTCATAGCAAATCAAAATCAAGTTGTTAGATCTGTAAGGACATATAGCAATGCTAAAAAAAAATTATATGCCCTTGCAGTGTATAATATAAAATAATAAGCAAATATGAAACTGTACTGATGTAGCCAAAGCTAAGTGCTTGGAGATCTGAAAAACTCCATTACCCTGCAAATGTAGGCTTTCCCATCATAGGATCCTAATTGGGAATTAAAAAATATAATTATACATCGGGGGACAAAAACACCTGGATCAGTTTGCTAATATGACATTGAAAAGTGATTTCATATTACTAGGGCTCAACTTGCAGTGACAAGGTTCTTTTGACTTCAGAACAGTTCTCCGTTTTCCCCCAACCCATGCGGTCAGAAGCTGTCTCTACTCTGTACAGCCATTGCCGACTTGAATTTTCGGGTTTGAGAAAACCAAAGTGGATTGACACTCAAAGTGGTAATCTAAGAACTATAGGAATAAGACCCCGATTTTCTGGAATTTTATCTAGTTAAAGATGGCCTTGAAGATAACACTAGTTCAAGCAGACTCTAAACTGCACATTCAAGCTTAGCTGTATGTCTTTTAAAATGCAGTGAAAAATTGAGTCTTCTCAGATTTGCTACATTCACAATCTCTTGCTATTACTATGAAATTAATTTAAGCTTCACATTCAGGAGTCATAGGTATCACATGATTATGTCAATTAAAAAATACCTCCATTTGTTTACCTGATTACTTTTCAGAATAGTGCAGATACCGTCTTATTGAATGTCACTATTAGCCAAGCATGATGCCAGTTGCTGGGGGATCCATAAACAGATGAGACATCTCTGCTCTTAGGGACACATAGTTTGATGGAGAAGACAAAGATATATGAAGTGCATCTCGTATAATATTTAGCATATTAAGCTATATTATATTATATGTACTAATTATTATACTAGATGTTTGCTTAAACAGGATGTGAGCACAGATGGCGTGGTTAATTCTGTAGGAGAGGAAGGTCAGAAGATTTTGTGACTCTGTATGGGGAAGTTATTTTTAAAGGCATCAAATACACATTATTACCAGATGATAATATTTGAGTCTTAGCACAAATGTATTTCTGAAAATAAGTCATACTATAAGAAGAAAATACAAATAACTTTATCATTTATGAAAATATCTGGACTAACAGAAAAACTGAATATTCAAGAACTACTAATGCCCTAAAGTTCATTGCAAACAAATGTTCAGTGTTAATTAATTTTGCCTAAGGGGTTAAAATGCTTCATAATTTGGTGTCATTATTTACACAGTTTTCTGCCCTACATTTATAATCTTGACCTTATGTAATGGCCACATCTTCCTATGAACTATCCTTGACATTGTACTTTGTTGGCATTGAACGAGCTGATTATTTCATTATGTGGGGATGACTAATGAGTTGGAGATTAGACAGGCTGGGTTCTCATGGTCAAGACAACCATTAAAAGAAAGTGGGAAGGACAAGTCATGTTATATTTTGTGACAAGTCTACATTTCCATTTGCACCCATGAGAACTATATTAGTCAGGGTTCTCCAGAGAAACAGAACCAGTAGGATGGAGCTATAGATGCAGATGTATCCAAAGGAATTAATTACGGAAAATAGCTCATGCAATGAAAGCCAAGAAGTACCAACTTACACCATCTCCAAGCAGGAAAGCTGGAAAGCCAGTGGTCTCACCCAACCTGAGCACAGAGATCAGAGAACCAGGGAGCAAATAGGAGAGGGTTCAGTCCAAGGTCAAACCAATTCACAAAACACATAGAAGGTACATCGTGTGAAGCACAAAAAAGGACATATACATTATCAAGTGAGCTTTGCATTGCCTGGTTGAAAATTAATAGCTGAAAAAAATTCCCACTAAATGTACACTGAATTTACACTAATTTCCATCTTGTTTGTATTCATTATTTCAAAAAATGACAACTGTATAAAAATAAAAAATAAGATAAGAAGTATTTTAATAATTATGTATAATCAAATTATATGATTAATATTATATATTAATAGTTAATATTAATATAATATAGTTAACATGATATATAGATAACGATAATATAATATAGATAACAATAAATATAATATGATTAACATGACATATAGATCCTTTTTAGTAACCAGAAGTTGTAAAGCCAATACAAAAATTTAGAAAGTATGTAACAATATACATTTTGAGGAAATATGCCTATTTAATAGATATTGGAAAATAATTTTTGAATGT
Organism: Loris lydekkerianus; assembly: GCA_963574355.1. Taxonomy (NCBI): domain Eukaryota; kingdom Metazoa; phylum Chordata; class Mammalia; order Primates; family Lorisidae; genus Loris; species Loris lydekkerianus. The sequence goes on from CAUYPK010027793.1 coordinate 30,256, forward strand.
TATCTTAGTGTTAAAGTTGCACATATGTACTTCTATGAGCTTTGTAAAATTTGCCTTTTATGTTAATTTTTTAGTATTAATTTTTTAATAATTGTTAAAATATATTATCTTAATTTTAATATAAATCATATTTTGAGACTTGAAAAATATTTATTAGCTTTGAGATATAAAAAAGAAAACTACAAAACAAAGTCAAAAACCATATAAGTTTTGTTGCAGAGAAATTTACTGCTCTGATATCTTTGCACTTTCCTCATTTTCCAGTCTCCTTGGGTTAGGCAGGGCCTGTGGCTGGTTTTGTTCATGGACTGAGACTGGCAGTGGCTTTTTCTCTTCTGGATGAAGCATTTGAGAGTCAGTGCATGAACTTCCAGTCTCCTTCTTTCCAGTTGTGGAGACTGAAGAGGTCATCTGTACTCAATGTTGCAGCTACAGGATGGTGATGCCCTCTGAATTCTCAGCTCCTATGGGACCGGCAGGTGTAAGTGTACCTGGAGCAAAGCACCTCCAAACTATACTGCAGTGAGTCAAAAACAAGTTTGTGCCATGTTAACCCACTTAGATTTTAGGGCTTGGCTGTTACCTTGGCACAACCTAGAGACTAGAGACTAGCCTGACTAATGTAAATGTCTACCTAACACCACATCCCAACCACTGAATTACATTCAACTCAACTCAACCTGGCTCTTCCTTCATGGGATATAAATTTAATAGGTGAAGGGCTTCACAAAGGTCTTGATTTGGATCACTAATATATGCTAAATACCTTGAAAAATCATGCAGATATTCAACAAATATTTATGGTACAAGTGCATTGAAAAAGATTTGATAAAACTTTGAATGAGGTTTTCTAAAATAAGAATGTTCAAGATCCACAATGATCTTAACATAGCTATCTTAACATAGCCTGGTTTGAATACAGTCAGAGGTGCTGGCTATGTTATACGCTGATGGAAGAGAACTTTAACTCCGAGAGCCCACCCTAGACTCCCAGTGTTGAAATGGAGACAATATTCAAAGTGGATGAAACTGCCTATCATCCTCAAGATCTTTCATATGTTCTTCTTCTCTCAAATTCCTCTGCCCCTTATTATTTTTTACAGAGAAGACAAGGAAAAACACATTCCTTTAGTGTTAATACAAATCTTAGTAGTCATTTTAATATAAATATCAGTAACTATTTCTGATTAATAGTTATGTTTCATAACATTGAAATTATTTAAAAATTAACTATAATAAATGTATTTAAAATCATCTATGAACTTTTATAGCTGGTTGCACTGCCAGCATGGGAAAAGCCCCCAATTTTGTCTTTCCTTCTAGACAGTGACCTCATCCATTCCTTTTTTTTCTTTTTTCTTTTTGCAGTTTTTGGCGGGGGCTGGGTTTGAACCCACCCCCTCCGGCATGTGGGGCCCATGCCCCACTCCTGTGAGCCACCAATGCTGCCCCTCATCCACTTCTTTAAATGCTTCCTCTACTGTTCTCTGAGCCAGAATGGGAACACACAAAAGGACATACAGCATGAAAGAGGAAGCAACTTGGGATGGAGCGATGAGGTCATCTCAGATTTGGGCATTTCCATTTAAGAGGATAGGATAACATGTGCTTGAGGTTTTGTATCCCAGAAAGATTATAGCTAAAGATGTGGATTTGCTAAATAACCATATTAAGGCAAAGTCTACATCGGGTAAAATTTTCTAATTCTGAAACAAGATTGAAAAAATCAGCATCTGGGGACATACCTAGATAGTAACATTACAAATATCACAGAAGACTGGGGTGTAATGAATAATAGGAGAACCGTGGAAATAAATCATAAGGACTAACAAAGGAGAGATATTTTTAAAAAGATATTTACGTTTTTCTGAAGCATACGAATCACAAGCATATGTTATTCCTTGAAAGTAACAGTGCCATGAGGAATTGAAGCCAAATGTTTGAATGTGTTTAGGACCAAAAGATGATAAAGAAACAAAAGTAATGAATGGGAAATACTGTTCCATCTCAACTGGCTCTAAAAGAAGAAGAAAAATGTTGCTAGTGTGTGCAGAGGGCAAAATAAAAGAAAGCAAAATAACAAAGTAAAACAAGAAATGAGGTGCAGTTTAAAACATGTTTATAGTAAAGTAGAAAAGAAAACTCCATGTTTTCAAGAAGCAAATATAAAATAAGGAAAGACCTTGGAAGAAGTACACACACAAAACTTAACATAAAACAGAAGAAAGAGGCTAGCACGGAGAAAGAACACAGGGTGAAAATGACTGGGGCATTCACTACACTCACACAGGGAGGTCTCTGATCTTCTAATTAATATAAAGAGTGAAGTCTTTTTTTTTTTTGGAGATAGGAAGAACAAAAATTTGGAAAGCTGTTGGAGGTTCCTGTGACCTATGATGTCACGGCACTCTACCCCGGGTGACAGCTTGAGGCTCTGTCTCAAGAATAAAGAATTTGGAAAGCTGGAGAATCAAAATTAAAAGGGCTTTCTAGATAAAAACAATAATATAACATACCAATTTTCATAAAACCAAACAAATGATAAATCATGATGATTAAGAATTCACTAATATTTAATTGATATTTAATTAATTAAAAATATTTAAACACATTTTACAAATATTTTACAAATATAAAATAGGGAGTCTAAGTTTAATAAACTGTTAATATTATGGGGAGTCTAATTCTAATAAACTGTTAATATTATACTTTAGAGAAGTTAGTTGTTCAAAAAATATTAAGACAAAATGTATTTATTGAAATGATACCTATAAAATATTTGTGATTAATAAAAGCATTTATTGCCAATAACTAATTTCTAACCAACAATTCACTTCTACATATATTTTAGAGAAATATTTACTTTATCAATTTATTGTACTTAAGAGAAAATATTGGTTTCCTTTATAAAAATACTTCTTAATAATTGTATTGACAATATCTTTAATTAAGACGCAGATTTAATAAGACAAGGGTGCCACAGAGATAATTCTATCTGAATGAGAAAATAAGATTACATGATACAGAAAAATAGTTGATCTGTTTTTTCCTCATCTGTAAAATGAAGATCTTGTCAACTGCGCCTACTGTACACAGTAAAGAGTGTAGTAGCTAGCAGTAATAAGATAGGACGTATATACATATAAATGTGCCTGTGCGTGTCTTTAAAGAACATGGCAACATAGGAAACACTGATACAAATTTCAAATATTCATATATATAATTTAAAATACCATAGTACAGATAAAACAGCAAGTATACCTTTAGTTTTATGCCAGTGTTTTTCTTTTACATTGTGATAAGATTTTTGTTTATCAATGCTCTGAATATAAAGGAGACAGGTTTAATTTACATTACATTTATTCAGTTAAATACAATAATGGACTAGAGTTACACATTTTCAAGTCTCCAACGAAATGTGGAGGTAGTGTTCATGCAATAGAATTTTCATGTACAAGGACTTGATTATCTAGCCTTGCATCTCTAATAAGATTTTTTTAAAAGATGAGGATTCATATTTTAGAAATAATAGATACATTACAAAGAATAGATTATAATTATTTAAACCACAGTATGAAAATGTGCCTCTTTTCAGTACCGAGAAAACACTTTTACCTTATTGTCTACATGAGCTTTCTGACGCCAACTTATTTCACATACAAATATACAGTATTAACATTTACTTCTGATAGTTCTCCAATGAGTTAAAATAGGGTATTTTAATTGTCTACATATTCTAATGAAGTGCTAGCTATTTTATATTCAATGAAAATAAGAAATAATTTGGCATGTATGATTAAAGACACAAGTAGCCAAATTAATCATACTTTGCCAACATTTTGAAAAAAATGGCTGATTCATTAGGTTAAAAAATTAAAAAAACAAAAAGAGACACAAGGGTGTGACTTCTTTGTTTATCTCTTTTTTTCCACAAAATGACTATAAATTTACATAGTCTTTTACAAATTTTTTGAAAATTCACCTGTACATTTATCCTGCAAAGACATAAAATCAGATTTTAAAACAGATGTTATTATTTTGAAGTAATAGGAGGCGTCTCCTTCAGGGAAGTATATGGAAATATACCACTCCGACATCTACAGCTATCTGAATCTTTTGTCGTGTTATATAACTCCTTTAATTCTACTTAGCCATTTATGTAAGAAGAACATTTACCAGAATTATAAATTACGAGTATGTGACATCATGGACAACAGAAATGCAATGTTTCTTTCAGCACATATGCAAAACCAGAAACTATCTTCCACTCTTCTTTTTTATTTTTTTTCTTATTTTTATTTGTATAAATGTAAGAGGCACAAGCCCAGTCCTGTTACATAGAAAGCATATTACATAGTGGTGAGTTTTGGGCTTTCAATGTAACCATCACCTCTTAAGTAACTGCTCATTCCTCACCCCCATCCTCGCTTCCACCCTTGAAGTCTCCAGTGCCTATTATTCCACACTCTGCTCCCAGGTGTGCACTTACTTGGTCTCACTTATATGAAAGAACATGGAGTGTTTGACTTTCTGTTTCTGAGTTGTTTCATGTAATCTAAGGGCCTTCAGTTCTACCCATGTAGCTGCAAAAAACGTGGTCTCCTTCTTTAATGCAGAACAGTGTTCATTTTTTTTCTCCATTCATTGATAGCCGTAGGTTGCTCCACATCTTTGCTATTGAGAACAGAGCCACAACAAACACACAAGTGCAAGTATCTTTTTGATAGAATAGTTTCTTTTCCATTGGGTCCTAGTGGTGGGCTTGGTGGCTTGAGCGGTAGTTCTATTTTTAGTCCATTGAGAACTCTCCACACAGTTTGCCACAGTCCTATGTCCTTTGGCCACTTTTCTAATGAGGTTACCTGTTCTTTGCTGTTGTTTAGTAGTTTGAGTTCTTTCTAAATTCTGGGATCAGGCCCCCATTGAACGCACAGGGAGTAAATCCTTCCTCCCAGGTCTGCAGGTTGATTCCTTACTGTTGATTATTCCTTTTGCTGCGTGGATCTTTCTAATTAAAGTTGGTCCCATTTGGCTATGTTTGTTTTGATTGCTTATACTTTTTGAGTTTTAGTCATGAATTCTTTGCCTAGACTAGTGTCCAAAAGAGTTTTATCTCACTAATATTTACTAGTCTTTCGGGCCTTCGTCACATCCTCATCCACCAAATTCTATTTCTATGTTACAGCCATTTCTCAGACTTCTAATCAGTCTCCTGCTTTCTCTTTTCCTTCTATGCCATTTGTTGGCTAAATCTAGTTAAATTATCTTCCAGATCACAATAATCCCTTAAAAACCAAAAACTTCTAGCAGTAGGAGCACCTGTCCCACTCACACAAAGATCACCAGCCAGATTGTTTCTAAATATTTACTGAATTGTTACAATTTTAATTTTTACACTATACTTACAGCATTTCTATAATTGTGCGTGTTCATTTAAAAATCTTAAACATATGGCTAAGTATTTACTTCTTTTAATATTATTTTTCTAAGTAAATATTGAAAAGATTGACTTTAGAAACACAGGCATAATTCTTAATCTCCTTGCCTTTGTTTCCTAACGTGTGAAAGAGGGATAATCAGAGGACCAACTTGATAGATTATTGTAAGTAATCAATGAAGCTTATGGCACCTAACTCTATGTGTCAGACACACACAGTAAGTACTCAGTCAATGGTAGATATTTTTATACTAATCAAGCCACAAACATTGAATACTGAATTACATGTGACATTTTGGACCTATTATTCACTTTTACAAAGTAAAATGTAGGTATCCTAGGAGTGAACTAGACTTGAGAAGATATTCTTGAACTTCCTAAAAGTTCTCTTCACATTATTAAATTTAGCAGTCTTAAATTGTGACACATAGACATCAGGGGTCCTGAGTTTCATTTACACAATAAGTAAAAGTCATTTTCATGGTAAGACAAAAACGTGGTCTTTTTCACTATGTTAACATTTTCCCTGATGTTACAAACGTCATAGTAAGCAAAACGCCAGGCATTTTATCAAGAATCAGCTCTGTGGCACACTCACCAGTGGGCTGAGTACACAGGTTTTTAATATTCTAAGTGATGAAATGGGCAAACCCAGAAAACACATCTGTTGCATTTTTAAATACAGTGGTTGTCTCATAAAAAGCACATGGGTGATTGAGATGAAAGCTGAATTAGCCACAATTTTCATGGAAATTCATTTCTACTTGAAGAATAACTGATAGAAATCAAAGTTAAACCATGGCAGACATTTAGCAGATACGTGCTTGAAAATAAAATACTAACACTTCACAATAATTTCTGTTGCAAGGTTATAAACCAGTGAGAATTTAAAATTTTGATGTCATTATTTCTGGCACTGAGAACTTTAAAGCTGCTTAGTTTTCATAGTATTTTTTAGATATTGGTGATGACCCCGACACGTCAATCTGCTCTGACATTGTTTGAAGGATTTGTACAGTATCTGCGTAACCAGTGAGTCTGTATTTCCTAAATGATGAAAGCATGGAGTTGCAGCATCAGACTTGGGCACAACATGTGCTCAAAATATGATCTAAACCTTTAGATTTTAATGGTAACAGAACAAAAATATTCATTGATCGGTTTGAGATTACACTGCAATTAACCATTTAGAAATAACCACTTGTGAAGTTTGGTGTGATATATAAAAGTGGCAAATATGTTTATTACCTTAATGTTGTTGATGGCACATGTGTCATTTCTTCAACTGTATGTATTAAACGCGCACAGTTTTCATGTATCAATTACATCGCTACAAAGGTGATGATAAAAAGAATATTATAATTTTCTGAAAGGACTATTAACATACCCATTCCTTTTCAACTCTATGTACATTGATAAAGAAATTCTTTCTATTATTTAATAAATATCATATTACCACAAACTGAATATAGAATCATAATAGAATCTAGATGCCTTCTATTAAATCTGACATAAAAAAATCTGCAAAATATGTAAAATATTGACATTCATTTATAATATGCATATGTATTATTTTTTGTGATATAAATAACATGAAATGGATTTGCTATATTATTTATGAGTAAAGTGATACATATTTTTAAGTTCCTCGATTTTAATTTCAAACAAGATAAATACTGATAGAAATACTCGCCATAAAAAGAGTCTCTCTGGTGTTCTAAATACTTTATAAGAGTGTTACGTGATAAGACTAAGAAATTTTTGAGAACTGCCCCTATAGCTCACCCTATAAAACAGTTACTCTAGGAACAGTTATTCTAATAACTGTTTCTTTAATAAAAATGCCTCCTAGTTCCTCACCATTTTCTTCAAAGCTTATGAGACTTTTATGCAACATGCAGTGGTGAAAACCCAGAAATATTCTCAAAAATGTTTTAAAAATCAAAAACGTAAATGTGGAATGGAAAAGGGGAACCGTTGATTTCTGAAAGCGACTCTTCAGGAGAGATGTGTTCTGACTCCTGCCAATCACCTTGGGATGATGTTGGCAAAGCTGTTTAACTGTTTTGATCCATTCCACTTTAGGATTTAAGTAAAATAAAAGACTTTGGTTTACAATTTTGCATAAAAATAAGATAAATTGTTGCATTAAACTTCTCACTCCAATCATAATCGTTAAACTTTATTATAAATGTTCTTTCGTAGCCATTCTAACACTGCAAAAACTATATTCTCTTTTTTATTATGCTCTGCTTTGGAATCATTTTTTCTCCGTCTTTCTTACGTCCAGGATGGCAGATGGCTCATTGGTTAGGTGCTATCTTGAAATGGACAGGACCAAATTAAAACATTTGGCTGGAACTTATTTCAGGAAGCCAAGCTTGGTGGTGGGCAGCTGGACACCAAATGTATAAAAAAACCAACAATGACTAAAGCCAAGATTATCGCTAAAGACTTTAAAAATGGTCAGTTTCTGAGGAGATTCTTTAATACACATCATTACATATATTCACTCGCATGATCATATTTACTTGTTTAGAAACTTTTCTCACGTGAGTAACACAATATGAAAGTGAAAATCTAAGTATCATCCACATGGAAACTGTGTTGAAGATAATAAATATGAATTTAGGAAACAGCAAACGCTAGACTAGAATTCTTTGACTCATTCAATAGGATAGAGAAACAGAACTTGCCATGAGACAGATAAAAAGAATTACATAACACCCCACTGTCTGAAATTAACCACATATTAACATGGATGATAAGCCTTGCAAGGGTGTTACAGAAACTGCCAAATGTATAGCCTTCACACAGGAGAACCTGGTATGTATCAAATGCATGGTGAGGACAGAGCTCCATACTTGAGCATTTACATAAGACAAGTAACACAAGACACCTAAAGGTATTAGAAGATGATAAGGGTGGTGGCTGGAGGACGGAAGGAGGGCACTGAAGGTGGACAGGCATGGAGAAACGGACAAAAACACATCTTTCTGATCACACTGTTGAAGAAATCAAGGCAATTTAAAATTTTAAAGCTGTTAATTGGTGGGAAGTGTTCACATTTGACAGGGATAGACTATCATGGAAGCCAGGTGTAATTCACAAGAATGAGTGAGGACAAATTCAGTGTTTAAAGAGCTGTACATATTTTTGTCCTGTCGATTTCTGTATAACATTTGCAAAACTGACTCAGTCTTTCCATATGTTTAGAAGAAAATTTAAAAATTTTTTGTTCTTCCCAACAAAAATGCACATGGACCTGACATGGTGATAAATTATGCAGTAAAAAAAAAGAAAAAAATCCTTAATAAAAAGTTTCATGTCAAGTACTAAAAAGACTTTCACACGTGCAATTCATAAAAATAAATACTTCCTAGTTACAATCAAATCTCTGACAAATTACTTTCCTACAAGAAAGTATCAGCTATGTTATACTAGAGGGGGGAAAGAAAATATCAAAAATAAAATACCTCAAAGGCCAATAAATGCAGTCAATTTAGGAGTTTTAAAATATTGCTCAAATAATGATATAGTTTGTATAGTGAAAAATAAAAATATAACTTCATATTATATATTGAATGTTTATTTATAAAAATAGACTTATTATTTTGAAATGTTAATTGGATATTTTTTTATCTGTGGCCAATTGGGAAGTACCATAAATAAGTTAATAATTTTGATATCATTAAATGTTTAAAGTTTAAAACAATTTTAACATTTCTTAATATTTAAAAATGTTTTAATAGGCTCTTACAGTAGATTGTTATCCTAGTCAGGTGTAGAATTAGTATCAAAACACTTTTGCCCTGGATCTTCTGAGGTGTAATATCAGTTAAATCAATGTGCATTTCACAAATTATAGGGAATAATTTCTTCTTAGTAAATGAAATGATAGAGATGAAGACATGATATTTCAAAAGACACAGTAGAGACCTGATTTCTGTCTGACACTCCAGGACAGTGGTCTCAACCTTCCTAATGCTGCAGCCCTTTAATACAGTTCCTGTGGGTCATAATCCACAGGTTGAGAACCGGTATTCCAGGATACATAGAATGAAAAGAAAAATATTCAAAAAGTGCTGTGTGACATAAGCTCTTAAGTTTTGTACAGGACAGGGTAAGGTAAGTAGAGGACAGAACTGTTAAAGGAGCTTAAAATACACAGGCTATGCTCTACGGCGGTCTTAACATACATGTGCAAAGCCACCAAAACTGCCAAATCTACCACACAAAGAAAATAGCTCCTGCTGTGACAAAGAGAGAATCCAATTGTGCGGGCCACCTGAATTCACAAATGCACATGTGGACAAAAATCAGGACTGGACAGGGCATTTTCTCCTTCCTGAACACAGGGGCTGGTCCTTCCTCATACTCAAGGAGCACCCAGGTATAATTCTAAGGCAGTACTCATCCTACTGGTTTGGAGTTGCCTGCATCCCAGTTTGTTTTCTTATACCACGATATCCTTCAGGGTGACATTCAGATTTGTATTAGGCAATAGGCTTTCAAAACTTTTTATTGAATGAATGTTTAACAACCAATGATGGAGCCGTAACATTGGCACAAAAAAAAAAAAAAAAAAATCATCTCCAAACAAAAAGAATAGGTCCGGTATGGAGTTCTTGTCATTGACAATAAACAACTATGGTCAAGGTCTTGACATTTTTGTATGTTCTTACAGTATTAATTAAAATCGATATTTACTATAACGGCCATAATATGCAATGTTTTTGAAATTGATATCTAACCACTCATGTATAACAATTATGTCATATATAGTAAATTATTTACTTCATAATACTAAAGCAAGCTTGGCAGATCAAGACTATTTTATTTTTCATTTGAAATTAATTTAAGCAATCTTATTCCAGGTTATATCTATGGCTGCCTTTGGAAGAAAAGAAAATATTGTATTAATTAATGATCTATATTTAAGTAAATTAAACTATTTAAGTTCACTGTATCTAATACAGAATTTATTCCATGGCAGTCCTCTAAATGTCATAGAGGTAGAAGTAATATATTAAATATATGTTAATAATTAAATGAAATGATCTTACATATAGCAACAATATTATCAACCCCAAATGTGATGGCTGTTACGATTACACTGATGCTGAAAATAGTGCATGAACATAACAAATGATCTTCAATTTTAAAGTTTAAAAATTAGCTCAACAATTACTTGAGAGAGTGAAGAGTACATCTACTATGTATACAGTTTGTAATGAACTATTTATTTTGGTTATACAGATGGAAATGACATTGATGCTAGTTACCCAGGGTCCTTTGCTTTAAAGAAAAACTGCTTTTATGATTTCTGCATGTGATTTTAATCTACCTAATGCCCCAAATTACACTGAATGAATAAATACTTTCTGAAGCCCTGCTAAACACACAGCTTTACTTGGGATGCTATTCCCAGTGTTATTACTCATCATTTTAATTGTCCACAGTTTGCTTTTACTAACAAACTCACATGTTTTTTAAACACAATTCTTTTTAGTTACTTGTATTCTCAATTAAATCTCAGAAACAAATGAATAAAATTAATTTTGCCAAAAATAATTTTATCAAGGTAAAAAGAAATTCACTTCTCTTCCTAGTTTAATAAAATAGAATCAATTTATTCTTCTTGCCTATTTATTTATTCATTTATGTTAAAGGCCTAAGGCAATCTCCCAGAACCCAAAGGCAGGAATACAAAACTGAGCTTTACTGAAGAATCGCAATTTCAGTAGTTATCGCAGAACATTTGGGTTCTCCTATTCTCTGATGCAAAGTAAATGTACTTTTCTCCATTAATTGACTAAATTCAATGAACTAATTATAAAATTGCTTTCTTAACTTTTTTGTTATATGTCCAAGAAAGACTGGGAAAATACTATGGATACCAGTAATGTGCCTTGCCCCCAATTTTAACCAAATTTGTGTGACATGGTACTTCCTAGTGGTGTTTTAAAATAATGTAAAATTTTTTGTTATTTAGTGATTTATTCCTTGTTTTCAAATATAGAGACATAAATAGCACAAAAGAAAATTGGAAAACTCATTAAAAGAAAGCTAGAATGGCTGTATCAAATCAAACCAAGGAGACTTTATAGCAGACTACTGTTAGAACTGCCCTTTATCTGGGTATAGTTTTAGCATCTTGTATTTATTTATTTATTTATTTATTTATTTATTTATTTATTTTAATGTTTACCATTGTTCTATTATTTTTTAAGTTCAATACACAAACATAAAAAATTTAAAATTTCTAAAACATTTTGGTAACAGTATCAGGATATTCAGAATAAGATTATCGAATAATAGAATAAATTAAAGGGGCGGATCACGGATGACTCTTATCAGCTAGTTTAGAAATAAAATACTATTCATAACTTTAAAAGTCAAATACTCTAAAAACTGGGAAAAAACACTAAAGCTATGGAATAATATTAATTTGTTAGATGGTTACCTTATGAAAGGATTTTTTTATCCTCATCTTTTATATTCTGACAATCAAAAAGCTATTTCTATCTAAAAGGTTTTAAAAAGAACGAAGAACAATATATGTGTTTTCTAGAGTTGCCAAGAAATGCCACAATCTGGGTGGCTTAAAAGAAAAGAAATGTATTTTCTCAGAGTTTTGGCAAGTTAGAAGTCTGAAATCCGGGTGTCGGCAGGGTTGAGTTTTTCTTGAAATTTCCTCTCTGCGTCTCTCTCAGCTTCGGGGGTGGTTGTTTTGCAGCTCCAACACTCCAGCTTCTGCCTCTATCATCACACGGTTTTCTTCCCTCTCTGTATCCTCTATATTTCTATGTCCAAATATCCCTTTTCTTACAAGAACTCTTATCTTTGGTATGACTGCTCACCCCAATCCAGTACAACCTGTCATAACCTGATTGCACCTGGAAAATCTTATTTCAAAATGAGGTTCCGTTCACAGGTTTCAGGGAGGCAAGCATTTTGATAAGACACTGTTCAATCCAGTGTAGGCAATGCATTTAGCTAAATTGCCAATAATTGTCATTAATTTTAATTCAAATGATACAAAAAAATATTGAACAGGGTTTTCCAGGAAGCAGGGCTAGTAACAGAGGGTTTTAGAAACTGAAGGAGATTCAGCCCAGCATTTCCCAAATTTTCCGTATATGCCAGTTCATATTACCTGATGTGAATCACTATTAATTTAACACAAGGGTCATAACAAAATATAATTCATAAACACAGCATACAGGACTACCTCAGAATTTAATCTTGAACATTAGCTTACTAAAATCCATGAGTATCCTGAAGTCATGTTGAATTTTATTTAAACCAAGTCTCCATGATTCAATCACTCAGCCCTTTCCCATCTTATCTACAAATATTTAGTTTGCTAAAGCACCAATTATAATACAATGCTTATTCTGTACATCTTAGCCCCAGAATCTTCAATTTTCCTCCCATTTAGAGGTAGGCTTTAATTAGATACAAGTGGTCCTGGGACTCAGGCTACCCCAATACCAGGCAGGCCCCACAGACCTAAGATCTAGAATTTCCCTGAAGACTCATATTCCAGGTCCACACCAGAGCAAGGGCAGGCCCAGTAGCCCAGTAGCCCCTGACTACTCTGAGGACTGGGCTGACCCTACAACCACAGCCATCAGGATCACACCTGTGGGCCCACCTCCAGAATGACCCTTGTGGACACAGGCACCAGGCCCATCCCAATTTCTGGATGGATCCTGAAGAGGCAGGTTCCACTTTAGCACCAGATCAGTCAGTGTGGGCTGAGGCTTCGGGCCAGCTCCAGCACAGGCTCCATGCTCAGCCTTGGACATGCAGGCTACAGATCCTCCCCTGTAAACCTAATCACAACAGGTCTACCCCACTGAACCCAGGTACCAGGTCATCCTGCCTGGGGAGCAAGCCTCACCATGTACTGTGTTAGACCACCTGCCCCAAATCTCTGGATGGTGATGGATGGTGAAGGGCTCTCCAAACAGAGTCAGTCAGCAAGAACTGGAATAAGTTTCCATTTGTTCCACTTTACAAAGATAGAAACATGGTATCACCAAAGGAACAAAATAAAGCATTCGTGACCAACCATAAAGAAATGGAAATCTCATGAGTTGTACGGGACAAAGAATTCAAAATATCTGTTTTAAAGCAGCTCAGCAAATTTCTACAAATAAGGTCTATACCTTCACACCCGAAACCTGGATGGGCTTGTTATTTGTCCAATCAAGTGAGGGAGGATAACCCTGTATGACTTCTGTAGCTAAATCATGAAAGGCAAAGCAGTTTCCGTCTGATTTCTTTGGAAAGCTTACTCTTGAAAAATCTTCCTTTCCATGTTCTAAGAACCCCGAATGGAAATGTTGCATCTGCAAAATCGTAAGTCAGAAATCTCAGCTATTCTAAACCTTTGAATCATCTCAGCCCAAAAGTTAAGACACATGAGTGAAGGTCTCTCTAGATAACTGCTGTTCAATAGAACTTTCCGTGCTGATAGAAACGCTCTCTGCATCTGCAGTGTTGAGTAGCCACTACATGTGCCTATTTAGCATTTCAAATATGGGCTAGGGTAACTGGAGAACTCCGTTATTAATTATATTTAATTTTAATTAATGGTAATTTAAATATAAATAGTGACTATCAGATAGAGGGAAGATAATTCTAGCCCCTAGCAGTCACTTGCATTACCTTCTGTTGACTCTCCATAAATTATGGAGCAAAAGACAAGTTCAACTTGCTTTTTCTTGTACAAATTCATGGCCCACAGATTCTCTGAGCAATTCTGTGTTACTGCACAGAGTTTGGAGCAATTTGCCAGACAACAATGGACGACTGGAATGGAATTCCAATCTTTTATGATAAGCAAACTGAGTTCCAAAAAAATTGTGGTTTGCACAATTCCATGGCTAATTTTCAGGAAAACAGAATATAATTCAGAAAAGAGAGATATGGAAATCCTAACAGTAATACACTTTTTGATTAAACTTAATAACTTAAAAACCTAGGAGTGAGGCAGGTTTCTGCTACATAACAAATTCCTGAAGCATGCTATTTAAATGGCCATAATTAGGACTAAAATTCTATTAGTCAAGTAAAAGTATGGCCTACTTTATATTAACTTTACTTCAACACACAAACATTTGAAATAAAATTACTTACATAAAAAAATTTAACTCTAACAAGCAATGCACATTTGCTAACATTGACAAAAAGTAACATAATTCTAATAGTCCTTTATCCTCCCCTCTCAAAATGATTAGTTTATCAATAAGTTCAATACTGTTTATTAAGTTGCATATATTTTTATTCATTTTGACATATTCAAAAATATAAATTAAAAATATCAGAGAATAAATTAGCAACACAAATCAGCAACATCCCCATCTCTCAGCAGCTTGACAGCTTTGTTACAGTTCAGATTCCCCCAGTCTGAGAGTTTCGGCATGGAGATATTGATTTGCACCAGTGCACTTTTCTGACTAATTGTTACTAGTGTGGTCCGTCCAGTTCATCAGTCCATCCTCACAAAAGGAATGGCCTACAGTTTCAATTCATTCTGCTGATAAGTGACAACATTGTGGCTCTATGACAAATGCTTTAATTAAAAATATTTTTGTTGGAGACATAACCTGCAAATATCTTCTCCCATTCCGAGGGCTGTTTGCTTGCTTTACTTACTGTGTTCTTGGCTGTGCAGAAGCTTTTTAGTTTGATCAGGTCTAAGTAGTGTATTTTTGAAGCTGCTTCAATTGCCCGGGGGGTCCTCCTCATAAAATACTTGCCCAGACCGATTTCTTCAAGGGTTTTCCCTGCATTTTCTTCTAGTATTTTTATAGTTTCATGTGTTAAGTTTAAATCTTTAATCCAATGAGAGTCTATCTTAGTTAATGGTGAAAGGTGTGGGTCCAGTTTCAGTCTTCTGCAGGTTGCCAGCCAGTTCACCCAGCACCATTTGTTAAATAGGGAATCTTTTCCCCACTGAATGTTTTT